>KK116323.1:179659-191974 GCA_000611955.2 Stegodyphus mimosarum
TTGTTATTAAAGTGAATTAATAAAAAAGGATTTCAAATCCCTTTACGTGCAGTTATTCTCCAGCCCAGCAGTTACATCGGAACATAGCGTACCTTCTGCTCCCTGTTCCAGTTCAGGACTTAGAACGTAAGGATAAGAACCTATCACAGAATTTACTATGTTCTCAAAGAATACACACAGAATACTAAGTCCTGATAACTTATTCGTCAAAGAACACTGATCTGTGAGTAAAAGGTTTTCAGCTCTGATCCTAGTAAAATCACATAAGAAAGCAATACAAGTATGCCATCAAAGAAGAAAGAACAGAGTTTATTCCGCCCCGCCTCCCCCTCAAAAAAGAAAAGACTAAGTTGAAGACTACGCTTCAAGTTGAAGACCTTCTTTACGATATTCAAGAATTTGTACAGGGTGTTTATAAAGTCCCGGACCCATTTTGATGTTTAATAACTCATAAAATAATAAAAATAGATTAAAATTAATAACATAAATGGCTAGATAGACTCAAAAAGTTTCATGACCCTTGTCGATGAACTTCCACGTTTGCCCCCTTCGTCGCACGGAGAATATCAAATCGATATTCAATTTCACGTCAGGTACCGGCAAGCATGTCGGCATCCACAGAGGCTATTGCAGTTGTAATTCTGACTTTTAGATCATCAATGTTCGACACTCTCCTCCTGTAAACGTTGTCCTTTACAAATCCCCAAATGAAACGTCCAGCGGCGTTATATCAGGTGATCTGGGTGGCCAAGGAATTGGACCTCCTCGCCCAATCCATCTTCCTGTAAAATGGTCATTCAAAGAACTACGAACGATGGTACCCCAATGAGGTGTTGCACCATCTTGTTGCAAGAAGACATGTGGCTGAAGCTCTTCTAGTTGTGGAAATACGAAGTTTTCCAACATGTCTAAGTATACGATTAATGAGACCGTCTTTTCTGTAAAAACGAAAGGCCCAATGACTCGGTCGTGCATTAGTCCACACCACACATTAACCTTTGGGGAATCCCTTTGTGCCTCACGGTATTCATGGGGGTTTTCAGATCCCCATATACGCTCATTATCGCGATTAACAGAAAGATGAAAGGATGCTTCGTCGGAGAACATTATGCGCTTCAGAAATTCAGCATCATCTTCTATCCTCCTTAGCATATCTGTTGCAAAGGCCATCCTCCTAGGCCTATAATAATAGGCAATAGTTACCAAAAACCAAAGAGCGAAAATGCAATTAATACGCAGACGATATTTACAAAAGTAAAGATATTAAAACCTGAAAAGGAAAATATATGTTATTCCATCAATAAATGCCACAAGTTTGTTTATATCTTCATTTTTTATGAGTTATTAAACATCAAAATGGGTCCGGGACTTTATAAACACCCTGTATATTACATATTTTTAAAGCGTAAGTAGTCGTCTAAAATGTGCTTTTACTAAAAACTTTTGAATTTCAGAAAAAAAAACATGTGAAGCATAATGAGCATTATAGAACTTGTAATAAAGTTTCTAAAAGTTTGATTATTCTGACTTTCAAGTAATATGAGTAGCAGAAAAATAAGTGTAGTAAAAACCTAAGCAGTTTGCAGAAATGTAAGCATAAAATACGCATATTAAAAACACACTGATTAATTAATTTTATTATATAAATGTACACTTATATAAAAAGATAAAAAAGAAAAATAACTGAAAATTTCCTTACCTCCCCATCTCTCTGTTGTTTCTCCATGACCGCCGCCTCGATTTCCAAAGCTATAGAGGAATAATAATCAAAAGATGCAATTAGGAACAAACCTTAATAATCAAATGATTTATATCTACATTACATAAAATTTCAGGTACTTTCTCAGATTAATTTATGCAAAGCAATACTTAAAAACTGATTTATTTCAGCTAATAAACCACAGAAAAATCTTTGATTCATTTAGTTTATTGATAAAGAATTTGAAATATTCTGAAAGCTCGAACTATATTAAGTGATTTCCTGATCAATATACGATTTATCATTAGTTATCTAAACGGGAAACGCAATGGAAAATCGCTAAAAGTTATTTAACTTTTAAAACACATACCAGTAGGTATCAAACATAAAATTCATTCGAAATGCAAGTTTATACGTTCTTAGCATAAATCGATAAAGACAGCAGCAGCAAAAGAAAAGAGATTAAGAAGTCTGTAGAGAAATTAAGTTATTTTGAAGCAGAAATCATGAAAAATGAGCAGTGCCCTCGCCAAGATTCAAACCTCTCGAATACGCGCCGAATATGCTGACCATTACATCACGAAGGCATGTTAAGAAAGAGGGAGAAATACCTTGAAGTCAAAATTGACAAAAACACAGCATTCACATCAGTTAGGATATTTTTCGTTACATATAAAATACAAGGTGACTTTAATTTATTGTCGTGGTCGCGCATTGCATTCAATTTTGAAACACTGTAATACTTACTGCATTTAGTACAATTTCTAGCTTAAAATACGCAAAAATATGATAATTTATTATTACAACACCCCAACCAAAGTGGTTTGTATGTCCGGGTTATAACTGACTTTCAGAAGTAAGCTATTATTATTGTTTACGTGTTCCGTCCTAAGGTACCACACGGAAGGGAGGGATGTCTTCGTGGAGGATTTGCTAAGGGAAACTGGCTCGTATGGGGAAAACCACGAAAACGCCCATGCAGCCAGTCCGTTCGCAGGATTCGAACTTCGAACCGAATTACCAGTGTTCAGGGACTTTACTGCTTGTTCGTTGGTGGGCCTCAGAAGTAAGCTAAAACGTCTAAGAAGGGGGAGCTTAAAATTTATCCTTAGTTTCTCTGGCAGCATAGGTATCAATTCAAATAATTTTTTCAGCTTCAGTAATTTCAACTTCAGTAACACTGAATGAAGTACAGTCCACTTTCATGAAAAAAGAGCAAACATATACGTGTGTTAATAATAAAAATTAATAATTAGCTGAAAATAACAAGTAAATTTAGTTTTCGATATAGCAAATGCGAAGAAAAATTACACGAATTCGGCATTTACGTACGTATATTAACTACGAAACCTTCGAACATACTTATACGTTATACGTTTTTGGTAATATACAAGCAAGAGATGACATGGAAGATATTTAAAATACTAAACTGAAACTGGACGTATTGTTTTATGGATTAAGAATCTATACTTTTCAAAACATTTTCTGGTCGGATTCAGTTACTAAATGAATTGCAAATGGATTCAGAACTTTGATTTTCATTGCTACATTCTATTTGTTAAAAAATCCAAAGATAATATTTAAGACATTTAACGCTAGTGCTTTCAATATTAGCTATTCATTGATATTTGTATTCTAGCCCAATCTAAAATGTGAGTGTATACGCAAAGAATAATGAATGGATGCCCGATTCCTGCAGGGCACTGAATCTGATAAACTCTACTTAAATAACTGAATAAAAGAATCATATTTTACGTTTTTATGAATAATTTATTTCGCGAAATGCAGTCAGATCAAAGAGAAAGAAGAAAGAAACGGACAGGAGATTCTGAAAAATACTGAACGTGATTTCTCCAAAAGATTGAATTGGAAATTTATATAAGAGCATAATGGATCGAAAGAAAATAAATCGTGAATATTTTGACGGAAAAGAACTCAAAAAGAGAAGTTAAGGAAAGAAAAGAAAAATGTTACCCAAATAACGAGCTGTAAATTTATTTTAGTAAGGATAAAGTTTAAAAATTTCAAGCTCCAAACATAAAACTCGAAAGACGCATTTCATTTCTCAAAAACGTAACGTCGAAGAATACGACAGTTTAATCCGAAAGCCTTTTTATTTAAGGTTTCTGAATTCTGAATACTTATAAAACAAAAACTTTCATAGAAGAAAATTTTTTCGTATTACACGAATGTATTACAAGAAAAGGTTGGCATCATATGCAGATTTTGTGTTTTGGTTTGCGAACAAATAGCAACGCAATTTAGTTTAAAATATTTTTCAATATAACAGTCAACCTTATGCTTGAAACACATAAGCAGTTTTGTGCTAATTGCACCCTGTTTGTATGTACAGGCTATCTTATATTAAAAAAGGAGAATGTCGTGCATGAACTCAACTGATCAATGTTTAGGTCTACAGAGTGTTAAGCATTGCTAGATATATATATGACGTTGTTTTTTTTTGCGGAAAATGAAATTAATTCTCTTTTTAGTCATGGCCGAGGAGACTGTTGCGAAGATGACGACTGGTGCAAAAGTTATTGATGCTGGCTTAACGGTTAAAGCATCATTTTTATTTTGCACAGGAGCAATTCAGAAAAATATTTTTGCTTAAACAATGGCACAATACTAAGAGTGCTTAACGCACCCCACAATTTACATGTACGCAGTTTAAATTTCAGATAATAAAGAAAGAAGGTGAAGCAAGAGACCTAGTTCATTCAAGCAGCAACAAGAGAAAAAAAGAAGTCCGTACTCACTTCGGTCTACAGTCGGAAAGTCCTGGACAGTTAATCCTGGACAGCGACTGGCCTAAAGATATAGCAGAGTCGAGAAACTGCAGGGAAAGAATGATGTAACATGCGGCAGAGTGACGCAAAATAGTGCAAAGCGTATCTTTGAAGCGGGGATGTGTTTAATTAAAATTTAAGAATTTGGAAGTCCATTGCCAATTGATTCCAATTAAGCTGAATAAGATTAAGATTCCAATAGTAGAATCTATAGGATGTTTTAAGCCTTATTATTATGACCTAATTTTATAATTTGCAATCTGGAAATTATTTTGAAGCTAGTTTTAAGATATTATGAGATAAATGGGTTGCCTATTCTAGTTAGTATTTCTAGGGTCAGCTGTGGCATCGCCATCTTGGTTAATATGATTCAGAAGATTTCAGGTCGAACGAGCCCAGCATTGCTACGCCCTTTTCGGTATGCACAAGCAGTCGGCACAATAGTGTGTTGTGTGTATGTTGTATGATGGTAAATTGCGTTCGTTCTTCGAGTGGCCTATAGTCTTTGTGGGCTGTGGTATCTAGGTTATACGTCAGATCATTGATAATGACGAATCAGCTGCAAAAGCCGCTCGAACGCTCGATCTGTCCTCACTTTCTTCATTTCCTTAGATCGAAGGCTGCCTTCTTGAGATTGTCCTCTACCATAGTTGAGCTATGGCAGTATTATTGAAAAATGCAATTGCTCTCATCACTTCGACACAAATGCTAAGCGATGCTTCGATTTAACCGTCCTTCTTGCAGCTTGAGACTCCACCAGTGGCCGAGTGGTGTAGACAGTTGAAGTCTGAGAATTCGAGCCAGGTTTGATTCCAGGCGATCGGGCTAGCTGTATGTTTGATTTTCATGTTTTTCCCCACGTGTATTGTAAATACAAGTGAGTTTTTCATAGCACGTTCTCCACGAAGGCATCTCTCTCCCTAGGCAAATTACGCTCGTGTACAAATAATCTAACCGAAGCTCTTTCAGGCTGATTACCTTTCCTCTCTCAACTGGTCACATATGTTCAAATAGTGTAGGAATCAGCCTGTGAGCATTAGCGCAACGGAATTGAGTAAAGGGTAGTAGAGTCGAATGGAAGTTATTCCCCAGAATTGGAATTTCGTTTTTATACCTTCTGGATATTAAGCTGTACTGCTTTGTAACTTAATCTATTCATTTCATTGGTGGAAAAAATATAATCATTTGCATGTTGGATCGAAAGCGATTCGTATATAAAATTTCTGTATAAATAATTCTTTTTGAAGCTTTCTTTTTTTAAAAAAAATCTTTGTGATTATTCACAACATTCAGTGCTCAGCACTTAGCTTATCGTACATCACAGCTTAGCCTAACGTATTTTAAATACGCTGAAAAAACGTAAATCAGCCTGAAGTATTTTATGTAACTTTATAGTTTGCCTTTTTATAATAAAAATTTAAATATCAAAATATACAGCTGATAGCACCATCTGAAGAATGTTCAAATATTGAACAGTAAACCGCGTTATCAATTGTACTGTTTCGTAATGGAGCTTAAGATAGCTTGCAGAAAGCACTGGTACATCTACACTTGTTGATGATTTAGTAAGCGTAGTATTATTCAGGAAGATATTAAAACTATGCAATTTGCTGTTTCTTTTCAGTACGTTTCACTGTATGGAAGCAGATGGACCCTGTAACACTTTTAAGTCTTTCCCCATTTCCTTTGCACGTATCATAGTCAACAGGCATTGCTAGACCAGAAAATGGTAAACATTCGAAATTCGTTGGAGGATTGCTGTTATATACGCAACTGTCTGGCTCTCGTAAAATCGAAAATGATTTTTAAATGTAGTTTCATTAACAGCTTTATGTGATTTAGTAATGCAATTGCTTTTTTAAAAGTTCATAGATTTTTCTTCAGCATGAGAAAAAAAATGCTTTAGAAATGGTATTGTAAACAAAATAGCAAAGAATATACTACATTAACCATGACATAAATTGAGATAAACGAAAAAAATAATACCTCAGTTCAGGGAAGACAGTACAGCTTTCAAACGTAAAGTATTATAATTAATACCAATATTCCTCAAGAATCATAAATTGGAAGAAATTTTCCTAAGCAGGTAAGTCACAAAGCTTCTCTCGGAATTGCTCTAGGGAGTTTACGATGTCTTTCCCGTTGTCATAGTCATAAATTTTGATTTCACTGTTACGAATGTTGGCATCTGTTTGTAAATGTTTTTGATTAGTGTAAGACGGAAAGTCAAGAGTAGGACTATCTTCAATTCTTTTAGCGGCTGGAATACATTTAGGACAGCTTATATTTGTGGTACATATCACTGTTGCAAAATTTCTCGCATTATCTTCCGTACGAGTACGTTATCATCTGCACATAAACTGAATCAGCTTCTCAAGAACATAAGGTTCTAAACGCCTTTGTGAGTCTTTCTAACATTTCAAAATTTTATTTTGAAATTTCTATTTGTTATATGAAAAAAAGCAAGCATTATTTTACGCACACATAGGAGCTAAATATTTATGCGATTTCTAAAAGGGAACAAATAGTAAATTTTCTCGAGCTCGAATCTGAAACCGAATCCTAAAAATTTCTTGAATCTTCCAAATTAGATGTATAAGATAATAATAACACAAAAGGAAAAAAAACTCTTTATCTGATATTAAATAGTACATTAAGTAAACGAATACTTCATATCGCTGTTTAACGAAAACCGCATTGCAGAACACATCCATATTTTTAAGAAGATATAAATGAAGAACATAATTAAAGTTCCTTAACTGAATCTCGAATATTTATTAGGAACAGTGAGATTCAAGGATTGCCGTCCTAATGACTAATGTCCTCAGCGGTGCAGGCTGTTATGAAAAGCAGTAAAATTAATGATGGCATACTAACTCAAATCGTCGAATTTTACAAGCATTATGGGGTTTCCGGATTGTTAAAAACTTAGAAATTAAGGAAGTTGTGGCAATGCAACAATATAAACACCACCGCAAATCATTCTTTCGTTATTAAAAATGGATTCTCTGCTTTTGAGGCAGTTATATAATAATAATGTACTATTAATATTTCATCAGTTCTGTTAAGGAATCAGACAAAGGACATAGAGGAAAATTTTTGTATTTCGGGAAAGATGTGTAATCCACATTATAATTAACAGAAGAATGCTAATGATAATTTGCTTTTTTTTCATCAGTTTATTCCGGAGAATATGTTCATCTGGTTGGGCAAATTATATAAATATTAAAAAGCATTTACTATAAAAACGAAGAAATAAGCACCAATCAAAACGAAGAAATCACGTTATGGCATTAAACACCAATCGAGAACATGAAAAACGTCATTGACGTAAACTCGTGTGAGAAGCAAATTAGAAGTTTTTGTTTTTATAGCACAAAGATAAAATAGTTTATCGAACACTTTGAACAATTAATTATTTTTGCTGTGGTTAAAAATATTTTTTAAATACTATGAAATCATCTAATATCATATTTAATGCTATTCCCATGTTGTTTTCTCTTTTTCTCGTATTTTTGTTTTTGAGAGAATTTTGTTTCTTACTAAAGTGTGGGTTATAAAATCTCCATCGTTCTAAGGCAAACAAAATTAACTTTCTTTTTATATAGGTTCTTGCTAACCCGCAATCCGGTTAAACTGTCTTCTGATTGTCGGAGTTGATTTCATTATTTTATCAAAAAATACTCGACTTTAAATATTTCTCACGAAAAGTTCAGTTTTTGTTTTTATGAATTGACACGTTTCCCATTGCAAGGATAACAGTTCATGACGTCTTTTAGCAGTTAAGCTGGATTCTGAAAAGATGAGACTAGGATTTTTGACATTTTGTCATTTATCTTCATGGTAAAAGTCTATTCGAAACGTAAAGTTTATCATGTTAGACAGTAATAAATTACATAATAAATTGAAGTGAAATGTTGATAAAAGGATATATATTTCAATATGCTGCATTAATATTCACTAAAATACAGAAACTTCTGTCGTCACATTGTCGTACAAGTATCGTTCATCGTCGTTCTAATAAACTTCCATTGTCGGATTTATAGATATGGTAAGAATTTATTTTGATTTCTAGTGCAATAAACATAACCATTACTAAAATTTTTATATATTTGTTTGCAGTAATACTAGATTTATGTTTCATAAATATTAAAGACCATCCCTACAAGCGCAATTTTACTGCCTAGGTGGCAACGGATCGTGTTAATAAGAAGTTAAGGAATCTATAATGCTGAGCTTTTATTTAGTGCAATCGCAAGTCAATTCATAATCTGAGCAGTTCTACGTAATCAAAACCAAATTCTTCAAAAATTATTAAAATTAAACTGTTAAAAAATTACAGACTTTAAAAAAAGAGCATAAGTTTCAACCATTTATAAATTACAGAGCACTTTTCGGTCTAAATTTTCTATTCGAAATTCTACCGAAGGTCCTTAGTACTTTATGGAAAGGATTTTCTATTAAGTTTTCTCCTTAGCAGTTTCAAATAAATAAAGATTTGGTACTTTCCGTGTATCATCTGCTACAGATTTGTTTTGACTGGATTGCGGAATAAGAGATTTATTTATAAATTGTTCCTAAAATTGACAGTTGGGTAGAATATTACGTAAATGCGTTTTCTGGGTGAAAATATTCGTATCAACAAATTGTAAAGTCACGTAAAAATCTAGGTTATTTGTGATATAACGGAAGACTTGTCATTTAAATTATGAATAATTATTGCGAAATGTAATGCTTAATTCTTTCTGTGACTGAAAACCTCTCCAGTTTCCCTCGTGCTTTTCAAAGGAGAGTATTTTTAATATATTAAATATGAAAGGGAGTCAGTCTAGTTGAAAGTAAAAGAAGAACGGCCACTAAGTCTGTGATACTAAAAGAAAATCCGCCGGCTCAAAAGGCCATTGCACTGGAAATGGGAATGTCATCTGGCTCTGTAAGTAAAATCAGTTATAGAGACTTGAAGTTGAAAACGATGTTGAAGCCTAACGTTCATCTGTTTTCACCAAAGCATATTTCGGAAAGGAAAAAAAATGTGTAAAAATTGTATGAAAAACACTTGGCTGCTTATAAATGAAAATTTGTGTTAACACTCGATGAGGCATAGGCACGTTTAACTGACTGTAATGAAAAAACATCAATGTTCTACTTCTGAACTGACGAAAATGACAGTACAAAATACACAGTCCAGTCACATTAATGTGACCATCTGTCAAAAGCCAGAATAACCACCTTTCGCAGAGCGGACTGCTGCGAGACGTGCAGGAAGAAAGTCACATAGGTCACTGAAGGTGTTCTCTGGGATGTTGAGCCATGCCGACTCTAATGCCGTGGCCAGCTGCGCTAGATTACGCGGTTGAGGATCCATGGCGCGAACAACTCGATCGAGATGGTCCCACAGATGCTCGATTGGGTTTAAGTCAGGTGAGTTTGCTGGCCAGGGGAGGACGGTAAACTCATCCTGGTGCTCTTCGAACCACGCACGTACACTGGCAGCTGTATGGCACCTCGCATTGTCCTGCTGGAAGATGCCATCATCCTGAGGAAAAACAATGCGCATATAGGGGTGAACATGGTCCGCAAGGACAGATGCGTACTTGTATTGATCCATTGTGCCTTCCACAATGATCAGTGAACCTAGAGAATGCCAGGAAAACATTCCCCAGACCATAATGCTCCCGCCTCCAGCTTGGACCGTTCCGGCAATGGTTGCAGGGTGGTTCCTTTCAGAGGTTTCACGCCTTATACGCCAACGTCCATCTGTCCGATGGAGCATAAAACGCGATTCATCCGAAAACGCAACCTGTCGCCACTCAGTGGACGTCCAGCTGCTGTACTGGCGTGCAAATTCTAGCCTTCGCCGTCGATGAACAGCAGTCAGCATAGGTGCACGAACCAGGCGTCTGCTTCGGAGGCCCAGACGCAGCAATGTTCGCTGAATAGTACTTTGGGAGACACTTTTGGTAGCCCCTTGGTTCATTTTGGTGGTCAGTTGCTCAACGGTAGCCCGTCTATCTGCCCGAACGCATCTCCGCAACCGTCGTTCGCCTCTGTCATCTATGGCCCGTGGTGCACCACATTTGCCACGTCGCTGATTTTGGACAGTCCCATTTTGCCATGCACGGTACACTTTTACCACGGCGGCACGCGAACAGTTCACAAACTCAGCCGTTTCGGAAATGCTTCCACCCTTGGCCCGAAAGCCAATGATCATGCCCTTTTGGAAGTCGGATAAATCGCTTCGTTTTTGCATTACGCCAACGATTGAAATGTTTTCCGAAGCCCTCACACACACTTTATATACGCTCAACTGCACTGTGCTGCCACCTGCCTTCTGTGATTGGTTATTTAACTCTGACATGGAAAGTACGTGGTGGTCACATTAATGTGACTGGACTGTGTAGTTTCGTCAATGTACAGAAAAGTTCGTAACTAGATATCATGCTGTAAGAACAGACATATTTTAGAACCAATATTTGAAGTTGAAATTTCAGCCGTATTTTTAAAGGACATAAGTAAAGTTGACCTTCTTAGGAACAAAGCCCTTAGTATACGTCTGCTTTTATTTAGTAAAGAAACTGAAAAATAGGAATAAAATGCATCCTATTTGATGAAATACCTGTAAATTCAACTGACACTTACTTCTCCTACGGAATTTTGCGTTTTCTGATTAATGCAGATTAGGAAAATGCCACCAGAAACACTGAACGGACTTTGGAAAACTACCTCAATAAAGTGAGATCAAGCTGAAGGTGTTACGAAAATGTCTACTTTCATGGAAAACCTTCTGTATTTTACAGGATAACTATTATTTCATATCGGGAAAATGCGAATATAGATTTTAATGAAGCTCCACTTACACATTACTGAGCCAAATCGGAACAACTTCCTGCTAAATGCCATTACGATACTGTTAAAAAGAAGGACGCCTTGCATAGTTTTATCACAAGCTACAAGAGTGCACAAACTATGGAGAAGCGCTTCAAATCGCGTAGTAATTTTATCTAGAAAAGTATTTGCAGAAAATCAGTTTCTGTGAGGAGCTCAATAGCGAAACTCTGAAAGGAAGACCTTATAACGAAAATGCAATAGCAGAAATAAAGAGAATGCGAGCAAACCATTCCAGATAATGTAAGATCATATATATAAAATATTTTATCGTAAATAATAAACACAAATAGAGTGATTAATGTTAAAAATTATTTTTTAGTTGAATAATTTGATTGATAAGACAACATATACTGTGTTTAGCACTACTGTGTACCGTAAACCCTTTGCAGTTTGTTTACCACCTCATGCTAAGTCATGCCACCCTGTTAAGCAAAATATGGCTTCTTTTTACTATTATGTATTTCGCGCGCTCAAAGTTTGTTCCACAGAATCCTTGCTTACCAATGAACTTAATTATTTAAAAGCAGTTGCTATTGACCGAGGATTTTCTCCCGTGATCATTGATAAAGCTGTTAAAAAATTTTCAGACTACCATCATAGAAAACATTCCACTGTTAGAAATAATATTAATGACCTTGTCGTGCTTCCATTTTATCCTTCTGTTAGTTATAAAGTTGCACGGATTCTCCACAAATTCAATTTTCAGGTCAGTTTCTCCCCTATCAATAAAATTCACGGTTCGACTCTAAAAGATTGCGTTTCTGGCTTTAATTCTTGGGGAATTTATAGTACATCGTATCAGTGTAGCTTGAGATACATTGGCCAAACAAAAAGAACGTTAAAGTTTCGTATCAAAGAACATGAATCTTATGTCCAAAAGGGCGAAATTAACAAGTCTTCAATAGCGTATCACAGTTGGAAATTTAATCATAATTTTGA
>KK116324.1:0-46296 GCA_000611955.2 Stegodyphus mimosarum
ACTTTACTTTGCTTCTACCATCAAGAAACATGATGTTAAAAGAACCAATATCTCATTCTTTAGTTACATTTAAGCTGGAAGTTTGAAGACTTACAGCTTTGAGTTTTACTTCCGCAGCTAGATAAGTTTAGTTTACTTTGTTTACATCGTCATGAAAACTTTCTCAAGGAAACAAAATCTTCTTTAGCCGCATCTAAGCTGTAATCTTTGCTGGGTTGCAGCGTCTAGTCTTACCTCGGCAGCTAAATGACATAAGTTAACTTTGCCTCCACCGTTAAGAAAGAAAATGTTAAAGAAGCCAAAATCTACTTCTTCAAGTGCATCTAAGATGGAATCTTTGCTGGATTACAACGCTGGATTTTACCTCCGCTGCTAGATAACTTTAGTTTACTTTTTCTCCATCGTCACGAGAAAAGTGTTTAAGGAACCAAGATCTACCTCTTTAGCCGCATCATATCTGGGATCTTCGCTGTCTTCTGCAGCTAGATAAGCTTAGTTCAGTGTGTCATTTTTTCCTTTGTTGTTGTAGTTGCAAGAGCCCCTCGAGAGCGGCGCAAAGAAATTAAGCAGTCGACTGAGAGGGCAGGAGGTTAGCTCTCTTCCGCTTGCACCCCATTTCAAAGAGTGCAGGTTACCACATTCTAGAAAATGTCCCGAAAGTTGGAAGGATGTCCAGTTATCAAGCCAAGAACAAAACAATGCAAAAATTTCTAATTTCTTCCTTATTCAATTCCATCCCTTTTGTCCAAGTCACCCTAAAAAAAAAAAAAAAAAACACTAACCCTTTTGGCGCTCTTTCCAATCCCTCAAAAACAGAATGTGAGAACCAGATTAAACCGCTTAAGTGGGTGACCTTGCTTAAAAACAGAGTTAAAAATAGCTTCGGAAAGCTAGAAAAATCTTTGCTATTTCTAATGAAAATATATACTTATTTGCAAATAATCTCTCAACGAAGTAACTTCTGATAAGTATAAGTTCACCATAAAGGAAAATGTTTCCTGTACACTATGTGTAAATTTGTTTAATAAGCATATCTGTAAACCAAGTTAAACTAAAACTAAAACCCGAGTATCTGACTTTTCAAAATAAAGAAACTAACTTCAACAAGTTAATTATTAACATTCCTAATTAAAATGTTACTTAGTAAATTAAATTGTTCAACTGAGTCTGGAATATCATTTTTAATGTAAATTAATAATACTACACAACATTATTTTACAACACTGGTAAGCCCCGAATTTACTAACAAATTGAATAATACTTTCAGTTAAAATGACTAGCTAACGTACCCATGTGCTGTACAACGTTCAATCCTTGTTTTCCATCCCAAGTTGTACGTCTGGAATAATTTTTTTTAATAACTGTACTCTCATTTTCGAAAACATTACTTGATAACGTAAAGATTGGTGGCGACTGGTGTTTAGGGGATTCATTTGCGAAATTCTGGTGGTGATGATTCATTGCCCATTACCTTCTAGTTTGGGCGCCACTTGTACAGTCATTTAAAATTTTCCAATATGAGGAAACTGAAGAAATCTGCAATGCTCTCAAAAATTGCGATTCGAACTTCGGACCTCCCGTATAAGCATCGAGTATGCTTCTAGTTACACCACGAAGATACGAAAAGGAGGCAGAAAATATCTTATAAAATTTTAAAACTTAGGATTCCATTTTAAATTACTTTTCAAATCGTTGTCAGCCACACCTCCAAAACAAAGAATTATAAAATTAAACATTCTGATATTTTCCAATGTTTTCAAATACTGTATTAGTATTTTTGACCGTGAGCTCTTCGTACACACTTTGTAAAAAAACACATGCCAGAAGAGCAAAAATTGAACAAAACTTGAAACCTTTTTGACAACTCCAAATAGTTACAGTTCTTACGGGTGAAGCTATCTGGAACAAATCATTCGGATACTTTTGCCAGTTTACATCCGAAATGTAAGTAGTATAACGAATATTAAAAAAAATATGGCAACAGTTAACATTCTGTAAGCGTGAAATCATGTCACTGCGTCCACTACACATTCACCTTTTCAAATGTAAGATAACTTACGTTTATTTACACATGAAATTCTCTATTCTCTGTATTTGCTTTATACGTAATTTTTATCACTGTTGACACTATTGATAGATAACTGTCCTATTCGAGGCATTCAGCTTGGGCAGTGAGAAATACCTGCAATCTGTCAGCCACTGCCTAAAGCTGAAATGGCGTTTTAGTTGCGTTCGTTAATCATTTCCAAAGCTTCATTTAAACTAATCAACAATTTACGTAGTTACAGAACAGAATATGCCTGCACTCAGTGTTCATTAAATCAAACTGAGCATTAAATCCGAATATAATTTACACTAATACGTAACTTATATTAAAATATATTATTACAATAATGTAAATCTGTAAACAGAATTAGCAAACTCAATTACATAAAATTATTCATTGCAGCAATTCAGTAGAACGGCAGAATGTTAAAATAGAAGCAATGCAGGGAAGTAGGAATTATAATGCAATGTTAAACCATTTAGACGTTAAAAGAGTAGTCTATTCCATTATAAAATTAGCAAAGAACAGATAATTGGAATAATTTTTAAAAAAACAGATATAAGTAGTACGTAAAGATAAAGTAGGACTCAAAACATGCAAGATAAACTTTATATGAAAGTAATGACTACAATAACTTGTGTCTGTACCGTGCGAAGAGAGATAAATAAATATTGTTACCAATTTTGCACATATGAAGATAATTTTAGTGAAATTATATATCGAACTGTAGTATTTATTTTGTATAACGTAACATAAAAATCTAAATAGATGCTGATCTGAAAGGAAAATAAGAGCACAGGGATAAGGCGATTTAACATTGAATTAATGTCGATCTCGCTAAATTGGCTAGATTATCGCCACGCTGGCGGCAGTCTCGGCGACTATTCTTTGTCGCCAAATTTGATGAGACACTGCCAAAAGTCGCCAAACTTGGTGACTATTTGGCGACATTTTGATCCGGTCCTCATATTACAGTAACAGATATCGCAAATGACTAACTGTATTTAATTTACATATGCAACTGTAACCGTATCCGACCCTTAGATATAACTTTAACCATATGTGCCTTCCAGTGATTTCGAAAAACAGAATTTACTAGAGATTTCTCGGCCGCCGGGTGTAAACTATATGAAACCGGAGAGAGCATCTTCTCTTAGTTGCTGTTAGTTTAGAGCTATATTCTGAGTATTGAGATATCCGAGAAAGCTTTGCCTTTTAGATTCGCTTTGGATTGCATTGTGTTTAACATTCTTAGTAGTTTGATGTATAATTACTGATTATACTCTGTGAGACTGTCAAGAGTAGTACAAGTGTTTTTGTAGAAAGTTCCAGAACTGTGAAGTTTTTTTTTTTGATAAATAATTTCCCAAGCTGCCATCAATTCTGTGTGCATTCGATTCATTACGAACCCGTACACATGCAACAAAATATATCAGGAGCAATTATCTTTATAATCATTTACTTTTGATTTTCAAGAATGCTCCATTCTACAGGTGCTTGGTGCGGTGTTTAAAGTTCCTGGATTAAATTTGCATGTTGGCTAACTAACTACAGTTTTAATTAATTTTCTTTACCAGTTCCCCATTTTTTCCATTAAGTTAGTAATTCCACAAAGTTTGAGAAAATTTGCTTCTCTTCGGCTTGTGCAATATGTCATTTCGATTTTCTAAGAAGGCATTTTCTTTTATTTCTGAATTTTAAATTAATAAATTTTTCTCTTATTCAAAAAATTTTACTTTTAGTGTATATATTCTTGCGTACGTACGGGTTCCTAATGGATTGAATGCACAAGTCGTCAAAAAGTTAATAAAATTTATTATTTTCACAAGAAATAAAACAAAATACTGAAATATTTCCTCACAGATATTCTTTCAATATCAATATATCTCAAATGTTAAACAGAACTCAATTCAAAACAGAGAAAGTTAATCCAATCTCACAGCGAATTCGCTACAATTCAATAACAGCGCTAACTAAACAATACAGTTCTCTTAAAACAACTGCAACTGAGCTGAGGTGTTTTAATTCGGCTTTTGTAAGCTTTTTAATTACTCACGAGGGCATTCTGGTAAATTCTGTTTTCTCGATTTTTCTGGATGGCAACAGCAATTACTAGATATTTATTTATTAAATAATAGATGCACGCGCTCCTGTATTTTTACTTTTCCGACATAGCTTTCTCTTCAAATTCGTCTGCGTTGCACGAAAAAATAAAGCAATTTTAATTACAATTCTAAATAAAAGTTAATACTAAATCCGTAACACTGCCCCCTTCCCATAACTGCACGTCCCGGGCAGTAAAATACCTAGACAGGAAGCGATACGTACAACTATAGCATCAATGCAATAACAATCCGTAACATTGCCCCCTCCCAAGGACTGCACGTCCCAGGCAATAAAATACCAGGACAGGAAGGGAAACTTACTACTAAAGCATCAATGCAATAATGAACATTACATTAAAATAACAAAATAAACAATAATTGCAAAAGTAAATTTCAGCAAATCAAGTACTATCAAATATTAAATGCAAATCAAATACTATCAAATATCACATGTAAAACAAATACTCTCAAATATTATACACAAATCAAATATTAAATACAAATCAAATACTATCAAATGCTAAATACAAAAAAGACCATGGTTTTATACTATTTTACAATACTATTTACAATTATATACACTACTTACTATGGCCATAGTAAAGAGCTAACCTGTCGTAATGAACGACTTTAGGCTTAGATTTCGATGACTTACTGATCCCAACCATGACGCCCTTCAGCCTGTTAAGGACTGTCTACGGACCAACCATCCCAAGGTGACTGTAGTTTCGGAGAAAATCTATTCCGCATATTCCGTCGAGTCGGATTCCACAACCACACCTTGTCTCCTTCGTGGAAACGATGGCCAGTAGCTCGCGTGTCGTAGCGGGTCTTCATCTTCTTCGTCTCCAAATTGACTCGCTTTCGTGCAGAACATTGCTTCACTTCAAACCTCGCCTGGACATTTTGGATATATTAAATACTGTCGTCATGGTTGGGATCAGTAAGTCATCGAACTCTAAGGCTAAAGTCGTTCATTACGACAGGTTAGCTCTTTACTATGGCTATAGTAAGTAGTGTCCATAATTGTAAATAGTAATGTAAATAGTATAAGACCATGGTCCTTTTTGTATTTAGAATTTGATAGTATATGCAGTTCGTGCAGAACATTGCTTCACTTCAAAGTGGGCCTGGACATCCTCAGGCGATAAAGGCGCATTGCATGGCGGCCAAATAAGAAATCACAAGGCAAACGAAGATCACGACCGATGAGCATCTGGAATGGAGAATTGCTGGTAGTCTTGCGTTTATCTTCAATTCTAGCATGATTTCGGTAGCTTTTCGAGCAGGGTCTTTCAGACAACACATCGGCGTTTCGTGGTGAGGATCCTTTTTGAGGATCGATAGTCAGGTCCTCAAATGCTGAAAGCAGTTGTTGTTTTTGAAGTCTAAGAAAAAATTGTATTTCACTAAAAAGTCCAGTCCTAGCATGCAAGGATCTGTAATATCCGCCACATATGCCATGTGATAGTAGGTGGTCCTTCCAAAGGTGATGTTCAAGTTTAACTTTCCTTCTATGTCGATTTTCGCACCAGACGCAGTCTGGAGGGTAACACGGGATGGCTTCCAAATCAGTTTATCCTTACATTTTTTAGCTAAATATATCGAAATGATGGTAACATTAGCTTCTTTAACAGTGATCATATTGCATGCAACTCCATCGATATGCCCATTGATGGAAAATCCATTATTGTTGCCACACACTGCAGAAACCTTGAGCGCTTTAAAACGAGGTTGCTCACTATCTCCCAAGCTCTGCTCCACGATATGATCATTAATTTGCTTCTTGCGTCTTTGAGGGAAAATGGTCTTATTTTCCGTACCGGGGGGTGTTCAGCAATTATTTCGTGCGCGGCCTTCAGCTGCTCAGTTCCAGCACTTTGGTTTCTCGTCAGTCTTTTCCCACCTCATGGCATTTAATTGTCTGTTTCTATCGCCCGTCTTATTTTGCATGCTCTGTGGTGTTCGGCAGTTCCTTCGCACGTGCCCTAAAGCCCCGCAGTTCCAGCACTTTAAGGTCGGTTTCTTATCACTAATGTACAGTCTCAAGGCACTGACTTTTCTGGATAAATCATCTAAACGAGCCATCAACTGATCCACCGGCTTGTGGACTCGCACATCCCTGGCTGGGTGGCGATCTCTACGAATTGCTTGCTGGCCTGCCTCGAATTTCATGGCGTACACTTGAGCGCTTTTTATATCCTTTTTACATATATCATTCGCAGAGCTATTGCAGGGGCAGGATTTCCCTTGTTTCTCTCGGGCACTCCGTAAAAGCGAGGTGAGACAGCCTTACCGTAGCTTAGCTCCTGGAGTCTTCTGTGGTCTTCTCTTGACAGGATTTCATTTGAAGCCTACTGTTGTCTTTCAGACATTTCTCCCTAAAGCGCAGCTCCAATGTGTCGGAGAGAGCTTCGAAATCTAGTCTCTGGTTTTCGGGAAAAGTCTGCAGGATATCCGCTGCATCTGCTCTCTTGCTTCCGCCACAATGTAGAATTGTATTTTATATACTTGCCAAGAGGTCTTTCCATCATATGTGTATAAATTCAGAGGAAGAGAAAGGCATAGGTAAAAATTTAAAAACCATCACTATTGCTCCCTGCCGTCGCTACAAACT
The DNA here is from genome assembly GCA_000611955.2 of Stegodyphus mimosarum. Lineage (NCBI taxonomy): Eukaryota > Metazoa > Arthropoda > Arachnida > Araneae > Eresidae > Stegodyphus > Stegodyphus mimosarum. The sequence continues at coordinate 6,770 of KK116324.1, forward strand.
TCCTTAAATTATCAACTTCTTTAGAAACTTCAGAAACCCTGTCATCAAATTGTTATTCGATTTGGAGTTGTACGAAAGAGACCCTTCCTTCAATTTGTTGCTCCACAGAAGAGACTCTTCCTTCTATTTTTTTACAGAATCAATTCTTTCTTCTATTTGTTCCTTTACAGAAGAAACTATTTCTTCAGTGTGTTCAACTTTATTTTCAACGTCGTCAATTCTGTCTTCCATAGCCTCGAATTTATTTTCTATTACGCAGGTAATTTCTGTTTTCATTTCCTCTTGACCTACTTCAATCTTGCCTTAAAAGGCTCTCATTTCTTCTTGACCAGCTCTCATCTCGTTTTTAACGGAATCTTGACCACCTTCCATCTTTTTTTGACCAGCTTCCATCTTTTCTTGAAATGCAGTAAAGGCAGATACGAGCTGTCTCAGTTGTTCTTCCAGCCCTCTAGTGAGTGGCATTCAAATCCCTCACTTCTGACACCAAAACGTGTTGTGTGTGTACGTTTTCATAATGGACTGAATGCACGAGTCGTTAAAAAGTTAATGAAATTTATTCTTATCCCACGAAGTAAAACAAAATGCTGAAATTTCCTCATAGATATCCGTACAATATCACAATATCTCACAGTGATTATATTTTAAACTACTAAAACGTTAAATCGAATTCAGTTCAAAATACAGAGAAAGCTAATCCGATATCACCGCGAGTTCGCTACAATCAATAACAGCACTAAGTAAACAGTTACAGTTCACTTCAAACTACTGAACTGAGATGTTTCTTTCTAGCTTTTCAAAGGTTTTCAATTATGCACGAGAACATTCTGGTAATTTTTATTTTCTTGAGGTTTCTAGAAAGCCAAAGAGTACAATTACGAGATATCTATTTATTAAATTTTAAATGCACGCTTTGTAGTTTTACTTTCCGGCGTAGCTTTCTCGTAAAATTCGTCATGAGCTGCATTGCACGGGAAAATGAAACAATTTCAATCACAATTCTACTAAAAATAGCTAACTAAATACAAAATCCGTAACAATATAGTTTTAGGTAATAAGATATCAATACTTCAGTATCCTGTATAATAAGAAAGCAGACGTAACAATTGAAAATCGGCAAACTTACTGAAAACTAAAAATACTATTAATCGAGAGGGAAAAAAAATCAAAGAATTATTTTCCTTTGTAACACTGAAGGAATCGTGCTTTAAGAATTATTTTCCACAGTTTGAAATGTTAGTGATGCGTCTTAATTTGACGCTTTGAATCATTAGTGGCAAAGAATGCATCGTTTGAGGGTATAATATCGAAAACGGAGCAGCTGGTTTCATCATCACGATAATGCCGCTTGTCACAACACTCATCGTTTGAGAGATTTTGACCGGAACACATTTGTATTTCATCACAGCCTGCTGATTCAGTGGCATTAACTCTTTGCGATCCCAACATGAAAGGCATGAACGGGTCTCCAAATTGAAAGTTTATACTATTTGGTGATATATCCACTATCCAGGAATGCGTGGGGGAGAAATTAAAAAGAAGGCCTTTTAACTATTCTATAAATCAAGATGCATATTTTGAAATTTTTACTGAGCATGAGTCTCGGTTTCAAATTCTAGCACTGAACTACCTATTCAGCTTCTGTCCTGCATTATTAGCTATGCTGGTTGATTCTAAAATTCACGTTTAACCGCTTTATCCTTTCCGACCGGTAATATATCTACAAAGAATATGTAAAATATCCAACAAAACAAGGCCGTGCCATCTGAGCACTGTATGTAGCATTGAAAGCACCATTAACAAGTAAATGTCAAAGGACTATGCGGATTATTAAATGTCCTTATTGAACAAAAAATGCTTGCAAAAATTTGGTGAGAATGGTTCAGTGGTATGTCAACTTGGAGGCCCTAGGAACAATTTTACCCGATCCGCGAATATCTTTCCCCTAAACTAATTAATATTGTTAAGGCAAGAATTTGAAGAAAGGCTTATTTTTTAATAATTTGCAGTACAGTTTTATATTATTTTCATTACCAAAAAGGTTTTAGATTTTCTAGGACATGAATAGCGCTCCAAAAAACCTACAAACAGACCTAATTCATTTACAAAGTGAAATAAATCTTAATCAAAGATTTTAAAATACATATTTGGTTTAATTGTTTTTCGTACTTGTCAAAAGTTAACTACTCTCAGTTAATTTCTGCAATAAGACTTAATCGCTTTCTGAGATATTTCTCCCTCCTTCTTTGCAAGCCTTCATGGTGTAGTTTTGTGTTCTAATAATTAAGATTTACTACAAATGAAATAAAGAATTAAATGTTTCTCAACAAACAAAGATAACTGCAAAATTTCCCTGATAAAAGCACACTGAAGTAGATTAAAGAAATGTAGTAGATTCAATTAAAATATAAATGCACATACCATTTGCCGCAGAATATTTGCAAGATAGGTACTCAGAACACGCAAAGCGATTATAAACCTGTAGAGTCATTAGGTTATTTCGAAGCTGGGGACATGAGAAATGAGCAATGCCCTCGCCGGGAGTCGAATCTGGACCTCTCGGATATGCGCCTAGTGTGCAGATTATTATACCACGAAGGAATGCTAAGAAGGCGGGAGAAATACCTCAGAAACAATTTGTTGGGCTAAGGCCAAGACACAATTTCTTTGCATGTATGATTGTTGAACTCAGAAATTAATCTTGCTAACTTTTTCCTTGCTGATGCAGTTTCGCTACAAGTATAATGGAATCGAAGAGTTAAATCACTATCTATGTGACTACGGTAAAACGAAGAATGACTATCCGACTTGATCCTCTAAACCAGTGGTCCCCAACTCCCGGTCCTCGGAGCAGTACCGGTCCGTGGATCAAATGGTACCTGGCCGCGCGCCGCCCATTTCACTGAAACTGAATTTGAAATCCTAGGTTTATACCCCAAATAAAAAACATCTGTGTTTCATTAAAATTAAACTGGACATAAGCAACACATTAAATTAAAACTGGACATAAGCAACACATTTCGGGTGTCATTGTCTTCGATTACCCCCCAGATGGAAAAGCTCATTGCAAAGAAACAAGCTCAGGGTTCTCAATGATTTAACGTTCTAGTAAGTTAAAATGTTAAATCACTTTTATTTTTATATTTATCACTTTTATATTTACTTAATTTTTTGTGTAACTGTATATTATTTTGAAGGCATATATAAAAACAATTAAATTAAAATAAATAAATCAAAATAATCTAAAATATAAACAATCAACGTCCAGCCCCCCCTTCAGCGGGCCGCGGTAAAATTATCAAACGTTGACCGGTCCGCGGTGATAAAACGGTTCGGGAACTCTGCTCTAAACGTCCAAACCGTGTATATGCGTTCGAAACTATCAATCTTGATATTTTTAAGCGTACAGACACATGCATCTTGAAATGTGTATTGGAATACAAAAATGCTTATATGATGCACATTAATACTTCATATTAAAGTTACACATGGGATATACCATGGGAAAGGAAGAAAATCGCGGGAAATGTTCTGTAAAAATTCCTCCGAAAATTCTTACATCTTGCAAAACATGTTTTTATAACACTTCACAAAATAGCAGATGTCTCTAAAATGTGACATTTTCAGCCTCTGCGCGTAATATTTTCAAATTTACAATAATGACCTGCACAGAGTTCAATAAAGTAAAAAAAGAATAAACTCTTATTATTATTAGATTATTACTCACAAATTATATTCAAAATTTATATCAGAAATATTGACAGAGTTTAAGAGGCAAAACCAATGCACAAGATCCAACAAGAAATGTCCATTGGCACAAAATTAATAACAGAAACTTTTATACACAAAATATATAAACATATAATAATTGCATAAATGTACTTTAATGGTAAAGTTCTATTTCATAAATATTAAACATTTTATGAGCAATTACTGAAAATGTTGTGTTACGGAAAAGTGATGAGTTTCAGGGGAATTTCAGCAAACAATGAGATAGGAAAAGGGAATAATTCCTCTCATTATACCGATCTCCCAAGTTATTTCAAAAAACAAAAATTCTAATTGATTGCCATATTTTTTCTATTATTGTTTTATTTGAATAATGATGATGATGTAATTAAAAGGCGTGAAAGTTTTTGTATGTGTTTAAACCTGATCTTTTTTGTTTTAGATGTGTTCCAACTGTGAAATTCATATAATTTAATTATTCTTGGATATTTTGGTCTTTTTAATGCCATTTAAAAAACAGGCTGGTAGAAGCATAGCAAAACTCTGAGTGAGCGTAAATTTAATTACAATCAGCAATGTCTGGAAAATATAAAGCATTTCTCTTCATGAAATGTTCCCAATTGGCGAGTTTTTGCTATTTCAAGCATATTACTATTTTCCCTTAAATGTTAACTGTTCTCTGATTTCAATGGTTATTTTTTCCCCTTACTATACATTTTGAGCTATTTTTCAGTTTAATAACTTGTTGCAGTTTAAGTGTATGAAGAAAACCTAACAACCAATAAATGTTTTTTGAAGAAGGTACATAATAACCATTTTAAGGAAATATTTGGATGTTTCTACATATTTTGAGACCTAAAGAGTGCAGTAATATTCTAACGTTAAGTGGTAATCTTAAACAGATCAGTTAATACCTTTGTAAAAATTAAAATATAAGAACAAATTCGTTTTAATACGTTGAATTTTACGCTATACAGAAGCTTGTTTAAAAGACCCGTCACTTAAACAAAGTGTCTTTCAAATTGTAATATTAGCGCATAATTAAACTGCATTTACTTTCAATGTATTTTTTTGACAAATAACGTTTGTTCTGGATTGCTTAAATAGAGGTTAAACACGGCAAGTTTTATACCTAGCTCTGCTGTTTGATAAGATGCTGGTAGACAATACGCCAGGAAGTATGTTTCAACTGTCTCGTGTCCCTCCTTGGCCTTACCAACAATTCCTTAAGACTTTCGGTATACCATTCGAAAAGGCAAGAGCATGTAAACTTGCAGATTATTTGTCGATATCAAACAAGTACTTAAAATGTTTTCTCTTTCGTCCCCCAACAAAAGCCGCTGTTTTCAATGAGCAAACAATTGTTGCTTGCAGAAACAACCTGGCTTCCAAATTTCAGTTAAAAAAGATAGCTAATGTTTGTTTTGGCAGGACCAAGTTGTGGTACTCCGATATGCAGGACACCTGCAACTTTCTGGGGTTTTGTCTGCCTTGCAAATAAGGAACGTTGAATAGGAATATAGCGGAATCTGCAAGAGTTCATGATGTCATACCACGGGTGTGATATTCCATGACTTCCCACCACAATATAATTGCACCATTCTCTTTCCAGTGACAGTATTATTGAAACCATTCTCTTTCCAGGAAATACTTTTACTTGCTTTATTCGGTCATATATTATGTAATTCCATTTTTGTTTTCAATTCATATAAAAGTTTCAAACGAACGAGGCAGGCCCAGTACGATTCTTCATGCTTCAGTTTGTCAAGATGGAAGATTAAACGAAAATTTGCAGAGGTATTCTTCCACCAATTCAGCATCCTATATCTCCACTATCTTCCTGATTGAAGATAATTTTAAATATCTTCCTGATTGAAGATAATAAAAGTTTAGGACATAACGTTCCAGAGCATGTAAATTTTATGGAATGAAGAACCGACTTAAATTTTCTCTCAGTCGCCAGTTCGTTTATCTTAAACGCTAAAACACCTGAAGTAATCTTTAAGGATTCAACTTTCCTAACCCATACCAGCCCTGGAACATTTGATTGCTAGTGTCAAGTACAGAAGTATTTAAACAGTTGTATTCCCAATCTTTAAAAAAATGTGCATTTTCTTGTAATTTTAGTTTCTTCTGTTATCAAATCTTTACGTTCTGATTTGTCTTCTAGACTGGTAATGCAGTTATCAACATAAAACTATCTTTAAGTTTGTCTTCTGTAAACAGAAGTTTATTGCTAGTTTCTCTATGATAGCAGGGAAATTATCCATTAGTTTACTAGTATAATGCTTACAATATTCCTTTTAGCATCATAATGATAGCATTTATAATGTTGATAGCAAACGCTACTGAAATGTATCTGCAGAATCAATATTCTTTACGCATTTTCTTGAACTGGATCCAGAACAATAGACACTTTCTAATGTTTCCATCAGGTTTCTTTACTTTAGTTCACGAAAGTTTATATTTTCAATTTCTGAAATATTTACACTATTGGAAGAATTTGCTATCTATGTTCTTTGGTACCTATGTCCTATGATATATCTAAAACTATTGAAAGGATATTTTACCTATCAATATCAAACAAATTGTTCCTTCATTCTTCTTAATATGAACTGTTTCATCTTAAAACATTTCATTTACTTAAATATTTTAAACAGACTTATATTGGATTTCATATTTCTCTGTCTTGGCAGCTTCTATAATTAAATCCATTATTTGTCTATCCACGTTTTGCAGCTTCTCGGCGTGCATCTTGAGAATTGCAAATTTAGCTTCTGCTTCAAGAATAGCATAGGAATTGTCTTGAGTGAAATCTCCATCATCAATTCTGCATGCCTAATGTGAAGAGAAGGTATTACATCTCACCATTTTGCATCAACAATATAACAAATAAAATGCATAAATATGCATTCTTCGTAATTAATTTTTTTCTCAAATAGTTAACAGAAGAATTATTAAAATTTCATAAATATTCAGTTAAATTAATGTGTTTTGTATGCTAGTTTTTTATGCAATAAAAAGAAAAATGTAACCAGAACGAAATTTATTTTAACTACCATTAGCATTCTGATGGACGGATTTAATTATAATAACAAAATAGACTGCCTTTAAAAATACTTACAATACTGCAGATTAAAATAAAAAATCAGAAACTTTCTCTTATAATATATTTTTAATAGTTTCAGAAGCTATCAGTACCATTCCAATGTTTTAAAAAGTAATTTTTAGTAATAATTATTTTTAAAATTTCTATTTCTTGGGTATAATGCGTACCAGAGTAACCTTTTTTAATTTTTTCAAATGCATCTACTTTTCTGAAATAATTGGGATGTTAAGTTATTAAAATTAAAGAAATAAATTTTAAACACTAATCTCACATTTTTTTTGCAGTCTGAATGCTTTTTCCCGTCTTAATAATTTCCTGCTTAAATTTCATTACATTTCTCTCGTTAGAATAAAACTGAAATGACAGAAAAAAGAAATACCAATGAAAAAAAAAAACGAAAATCTGAAGGCTTTCAGATTTTATATTACGCCTAAAAGGGAGTTTTGTTAACGTTTTGTGTGTCACCTTAATTTAATAAATATTATGTTCTTCGCACTTAAACCATATAACATTCATTTCAACAGCAATATCAAAAAACATTTTTAAAAACAGCGAAACGGCATATCTTTAGGATTTCCGATACACAGTCTCGCGCGCTGAAGATAAAAATGATTTTTTTGCCGGACATTATTTCCAATGCTCGCTTTGAAATCGTTGAGTTTGTTGATCAAAAATTCGTTAAAAATAGACAAACTTTGAAATAGATAATAAAACAAATTTGAAATTCAAAATTTGGCCTTCCAAATGCCCATGTTCGGTTAGAGGACAACGTTATTCAAAATTGGAAGGCTCTAAGAACCGTTTACTTTCACAATGCGAAAAACATTCATGCATTCATGTAGATACTTCATTATTTAGTTTCTTTAAATGTAATACATGGCGATAATATTTGGTGGCAACAGTTTTATCAAGTGTGTTTAGTGGAAAAAGTTTTACGAAGTTTTTAAGCGAATCAACGCAGAAATTGCAGCGACGCAAAATGCCGTTTTGAGACTAATAGCCCTTTAGGTCCATCGCCCCTTTCTGATACAAATGAGTAATGATTACGATACACAAAAATGGTGTAAATGATTACGATACACAAAAATGATGAATACGACATACAAAAATTATTGGAAAACAAAATGACTTTACTCAAAATAATACAAACTTTCAATTTTTAGTCGCATTTATTGACCCTACACTTCCATACATTTCCAATAATTTTTTTATCAGAGAAACGCTTCTTCCTACTTTACTTTTACGTAATTTCTTTCTTAAAATTCATGATAATTATAGTTCCGTCTTAGATTCTTCTGAAACATATGAAACATTGATAAGAGATTAAAATTATTGGACAACTTTTAATTGTCAGAGAGCACTTTGTAACTATTTTCCGCAGATGAAATGCGTTCTTGTAGGAGTTAACAAAGGAATCTGTCTCGTACTTCGTTCCAAAAATGTAGTTTCTTTGATGTGAGAGGCATATACGAAGCCGTTTAAATATGCAAATCATTCTAGCCATCATGACATTCGCTTAAAAATTAATTCGTTTCATAATTTTATTATTATGTTGCAAGGTTCTTAGCATACCTTCGTAGTGTAGTGATCAGCCCGCTCAGTGCATATTCGAGAGGTCCGTGGTTCGAGTTCCGGTGAGGGCATTGCACATTTTTCATGTTTGAAGCTTCCAAATAACCTAATGTCTATACATTGGCGGCTGAACTAAAAGGTGGTGGATGATGATTTTGCACCACCAGGAAGTCCTAATCCCCAGTCGGTCTGCAAAAGGGGGAGTGTATAAGATATTTCTCCCGCCTTCTTAGCATGCCTTCGTGGTGTAGTGGTCAGCACGCTCGGCGCGTATGCAGAGGTTCGTGGTTTGAGTCTCGGCCAGGACACTGCACATTTTTCGTGTCCCCTGTTTCTAAATAACCTTAATATATGTACAATGTATACAGTTGCTTGTTGCACTTTATTTTAAAGTTAAACGTAATGATGTGTTTGAGAAATACTAACAGTGACTGTGATTAACTGTCATAAAGTTTGTCCAAAATGTGCATGCAAAATTACTTATTTTGTTACGTTATCTTTTATTTCTATTCTGCACTAAGTATGTTCTAAATATTCTCGGAAATTTGTTAAAATATCGAAAATATCTTATTTATGCATGAACCAAAAATTAGAATTAAACTGCAGGCTGAAATTGTCCTTAACATGGATGTAGGTCGTCATTACGAAGGCTGAAATCCCAGGAAACTAGAATTCCAACAAACTTTAGGTATTTTGGCTGGGCCTGAAAATTTATGCAACTTACGCTGATTCTTCCTGATTCGGTATACCGATACTGTATCAGTACATCAACATACCGATCTTCCTTTTCTCCGGAGAGCAGGTTTATTTAGATCATAATTTACCTGTAACAGCAATTTTCTGACAATCCTGCTTCATAAATGTATATCATCGGACATAAAATGAAGAGATGCTGTAACAATACATTATTACTGACAGAAGTGACAGTACCGGTAACTAACTAACTGTACTAGCAGCAGTGATCAGACATAAATTGAACAGAATGGAGTAACATGAAGATATTGTATCCTTGAAGACTAACACTGTGTCCGAAAATTTATGCTCAAACACCTAAAGCATTGCCCAATATACTAGATTGTGTTAAATGGCCATACTGATTCCATACTGATGGCCACAATGCTTTTTACAGAAACGCAAATAACCGATTCTTGAGTAAAACTAACATTCAGGAGATCATCCTAGCAGATTTAAATGCAGTATTATTTGCACATTCAATACGACACTACCATTGGGTCTCTACGTTAAGTCCGTACCTTCTTCATTTGGTTGGCAATACTGCATTGTACAGTCTGTAGAGTCATTAGGATTTTTTTTTTGAAGAGCAGATGAAAAATGAGCAATGCCCTCTTCAGGACTCGAACTTCCGACCTATCGAATACGCGCCCAGTGTGCTGGCCAATTGCATCACAAAGGCATGCTGAAGAGGCGGAAGAAATACCTTATATATTCCCCCTTTTAAAGGGAGACTGGGGATTACGGGACCTAATCGCCAAATCCTCGTCGGGGACAATGATCAACCACCACCTTTTAGTTAGGAAGCCACTGTAGTTTCATTGAGATTTTTTTTCAAGCAGAAGAGGTGAAAAATCAGCAATGTCCTCGCCAGGACTCGAACCTCGGACCTCTCGAATAGGCGCTTGGTTTGTTGCCCATTATATCACGAAGGCATGCTAAGAAATACCTTATAAGCCTTCGTTTTTTGTTTGAAGTGTCATTAGGGTTTTTGCAGCTGGAAGACGTGAAACAAGTAAAGTACTCTCTTCGGGACTCGAACCCTGGACCTCTCGAATACTCTTCGAGCATGTTTCCATCTACACCATGAAGGCATGTGGAAAGGAGAGAGAAAATACCTTATATACTCTCCCTTTTAAAGAGCGAACGGGGATTAGGTGACCTAAACGCCAGAGCCTGGAGGTGACGAATTGTCGTCCACCACCTTCTAGTTCAGGGACCACTGTATAGTCATTTTTAATGCTGAAGACGTGAAAAATATGCAATGCCTTCCCCGCGACTACAACCCTGGATCTCTCTACGTGTCGAGTATGCTTCCAAGTTTACCACGAAGACTTGTGGAAACTAGGGAGAAAATATCTTATACGTTATTCAATTCTTTCCCTTCAGTCTGGAGTTTGATTATCGCTAATATGAGTTTGTATATTGTAAACAGATCGTTTAAGTCATTTTCAAAGCTAATTTGTATGGAGAGACAAGTAGAGAAAAATTGACATCTCTGACACATTAATCGCGCTTTCGGATTATCATCTTTGCCAAGCTTTCGGTAACAGCATTCAGGGACAAGAGTTTTATGATGAAGCAAGAATTTCATGAAGTTTAATTTCTCTTAGCAACTGACTATCGGATTTCCTCAACTCAAAACCAGAACAGTTCTCCAAAAGTGGCATTGAACTCTTACCTGAAACCTGGCCGGCCGGCATTGAGAAAGATGATGTTATAGCACTGATTGACTGGGTGAGTGTTTAATGATTTTTGACGTAGCGTATTAATGCCTTGTTATTTTGTATTGCATTACTTTATAGTGTAATGTAGTATGTTTGTACTAATATAATCACAGTATGGTAAAAACGACATAACAATGAAGAACGGAAATGACGTATCCACCAATCAGATATCTTCATTAGTGCATTTTCTAATTTACTTAGATGTCGTTTTCCTAATGCACTTCGAACGCCCAAATGACATTTTGCGTCGAATCGCTATAAACGGCTGTCTCACTTTTCAAATTATTGCCACCAAATATTGTCGCCCTGTATTATATTTAAATAAATTAAATAATGTAGAATCTGCACAAATATGTGTATATTTATCTTTATTTTATTTTGTGAAAAACCGACGGTGCCTAGAGCCACCAGATTTTGAATAACTTACTCCTCCACCCCAATATGAGCATCTATAAACCCGAATTTTGAATGTCGAATTTGTTTTATTATCTATTTCATATTTCTTAAACTTTAATGAAATTTCGGTTAAAAATCTCAACGATTTAATAGCGAGCAGTGGCAACACACTGCGCGGAATACAATATTTTTATCTCTATCCAAATTCTAAAGATACGCTGTTTTCAAAAATTTTTAGCCCAAATTCTCTCCAAAGGCGCATGCATGTGTAAATGAAAAAAAAAACACTTCTTTAGGCGTAATATAAAATCTTAAAGCTTTCATTTTTTTTTGTTAACTTTAAATTTTAACTCCTCGTGTTCCACATAGTGTATCAGGTGGCTTACACAGGTAAGTTACATCACTAGCAAGATAAATAGCCAAATGTACAATAGCACTGCAAATGGAAAAAATATTAAAAAATAAATATATGAAAAATAAATAAAAAAATAAAATTTAAAAAGTTATAAAATAAAAAGAATTGAATAATCTCAATTGAGAATAAAATTCAGAAAAGCAGAAATTGTCTCTTTATTCCTTAAAAGTTAAGAAACATTTGGTGGCCAACATACAGAGTGGCTTATCAAAGTTGCTTCAAACATTTCCGGTGCTGGATATCATGAAAGCGTTCAGAAAGAATATGCTTTAAATCTTCATCGCAGTTGCCACAGCTGTACAGCATACTTGAAGCAAGTCCAGATCGCTTTATATAGCTCTTAACATTGCCATGTCCAGTCAAAAATTTAGTAACATTAAAATTTGTTGAAAACTGTATACGGTTTATCCTAAGTTTATTAACAATTATTTTAAGTTTTGTATCTTTCCTATCTTATTCTAATTTCAGCTTACAATTTCCTGCCAGAATGTAAATTCAAAAACGTAGTTAATGCAAATGAGAAAGAGTGCTATTTAAGTCGTGACTTCACCGACTTCGGGAGAAAGAGTCTGATTCCGTGTCTAGCTCGCGTTTGCCTTTTGGCTACGTCTCTCTTAGCTATTGCTACGCTCGGCCATACCTTAGGCGCTTGCTTGGCTTCGCCGATTTATTTAATACTTAGGGGCCAACTAGTTAGATCTCTGATAGCTTCGGCTATACCTTTCAAATGGCTTAGTTAAGCTAGTTTTAGTTTAAATTATTGTTATTTTAAGTCCAAGCCCGAGTGGTGGCTTTGTGTAAAGCTTCAAGTAAGAATTGACTGTAAATATACTAAAAAAAAGAGTTGTAAACTCTCCTTAAGGTCTTACGTGTTTTCTTCACACACTTAAGTTTTTATTCGCTTGTTAGTGTTCGTGGGGTTCTAAGTCATAACTTTAGGATTAAATAGGAAAATCCCACAACTGTATAAAGTTTATTCTGTAAAAAAATAGTCGGAAAAAGTTTTTGGCCCGTTGTATTTTTGGTGAGACCAGTTATTCTCTGTTTCAAATACACATAGCATCATTTCTATAAAAGCGCTTCCAATGAGAAGCAGGAACACGGAAATTTAACTCAGTATGACGTTCCGTGACTACTTTTGCTACAGCATCATCTCTGTCATTTCCAAAATTTCTAAAGTTGTCAGGACTGAGTGTACGGTGCATATTCTTGGCAAACATATTCGTGAATTAAACTGAGTCCTGATCTTGAACAGGGAGCTGAATACAGCTATGTTCTGTGGTAGGAAACTGTGATTAAGTGGTAGAATAACTATACGTAAGAAGGATTTAAAATCCTCTTTTATTAAATCAGAATTATATACAGCCACTTCCCAACTCGGAAGGGATACAGAAAATAATGACCGCACTTGGGTCTAAACTGAACAATCAAATTAATTTAAACTAAAGCTAATTAGAAATTAAGTAGTAGTTGCTCACACAGCTAAAACGCGAGGTTGGCCTCTATGCTAAATGGTGCGTAGCAAAATTTAACTAATACTACGGACTTAGAATTACTTCAATATGTAATAGCGTAACAGAGCTACGGCTTAGAATTTAAATACTAGCTGGTCAGGCGAACGTCGAATAGAGTAACAGTGGTCTGAGACTAAAAGCTCTCTCACACTGAGAGGTTCCTACCTCTCGTTTAAATAGAACTTGGCTCCACTTCAAATTATCATAAAGCTGAAAAGCGCGCTTATTCTAACGGGAAGTTGAAATAAGAACAGATAGAAAAAGGCAAATTAAAATAAAACTTTGCTAGTTTAACTAAAACCTTACAAAGTCTCCACGAACGCAGGCAAAATGAATGTTGATATCAACATCTTGGAAGGTTTTAATAATAACCTGAATTTCAGCAGCAAGTTTTTCTAAAGCACTAATTTTCTGTAATAATATAAGCGAAGAAAGATAATACTTATTTATCAAAATGCGCACTGATCTAACAATTCTACCTAATAAGTAGAACACTTATCAGTAATTCTGTACAGTTTAAAATCTCTATCTTATTTATATTTGTTGTGGCCAAATGTTATGGTTCAGTATTTTTAGTAGTATTAATTTTCATCAAAATATTGTTAATTTACGTCTCGCAAATAACATTTTTATGCATAGAAAATTATTTTTAATTATGAAGATAACATATATCACATATTAAAAAATCTTTTGCAGTTATTATGTTAGATAATTAACTTACCCATTTTGTAACAATACTAAGAACTTGTAGGATTTTTTGAAGCAGGAGTCATGAAAAATGAGCAATGTCCTAGCCGGAACTCGAACCTCGGATCTCTCGAATTCGTGCCGAGTGTGCTGGCCATTACACTACGGAGCATGCTAAGAAGGTTGAAGAAATACCTTATATACTCCCCCTTTTAAAGAGCGATCGGTGATTAGGGGATCCAAATCCTGGTGGTGGCGAATTATCAACCACCACCTTTTAGTTCGGGCGCCACTGTAGAGACAATAGGATGCTTTTGAAGCAGAAGTCATGAAAAAGGATCAATGCCCTTGCCGGAACTCGAACCTCAGACGTATAGAATACGTGCCGGGAGTGCTGGCCATGGCACCACGAAGGCATGCTAAGAAGGCAGTAGAAATACCTTATAAGCTATCTAATAGCATGTTCTCTTATGAAACAAGGGCATGTACACATTCAGAAATTTCGTAATTAGAAACATTTTACGCTATAAAAATATGTTGAAATTTCGAGACTATAATATCATTACTTTTCCTTAAAATAATACCGCAAATGTCTGAACTTTCCCGAAAATTCTTGAACATTTTCAAATTACACACAAGGCGGAAGTGCTCCATATTAAATTCCCAAGCGAGACAGGTTTGAGATTAATATCTCCAAACGGACGCAAATGAATGCTGTGACAAATTACGTAATGTTTTCGTTAAGTAATATAAGTGAGACTCTGCTAAGGTTTTACGGTAACGGCCAAATCTCCTTTCCAGCCTTTTCATTTTCTCTTTAAAATAACTTAATGTATCCCTTTTCTCCTTATTGCATGGGCATGAATTCCTTATCAAATTCCATTCCAATCTGAAACGGGAGTATAGTCCCATTGAGAATTCCTTGCCTCAGCTACTTGGTAATAAAACAAGTAAACACATAAAACATAGCAACAAGTTTCGATAAAACACAGAATTACAAATGAATGTTATGCTTTAGGGAATGGGCTGTTGCTTTACTGTAATGTTCGCATTGCGTAGAATTACTAATGTTGCTTCCTCTCTCTTGTACATATAACATAAAGCACTTAGTTGAAAATATCATTTTAAGTCAAAAAAATAATGATAGTATAGCTGTTCTTATTCATTTATTCATTATTGATGTGAATTTGGGCTCTCCAATAAATGTTTTATATATGTCCATATACTGATAGGAAAAAATTTCACATTCTTAACAAAGATTATTTAGCATTTGGTAATTGCCACTAAAAATTATAGTTTATTGTCCCAGCTCTGGATGGACGTTAAGCGAATTACCCCTAAATCTAAAGTAAGTACTGAAACTTTGTAAAAGACTCTTTATTTAAAAAACTAAATAAAATCAGAATATATACACAGTCCAGTCACATTAATGTGACCATCTGTCAAAAGCCAGAATAACCACCTTTCGCAGAGCGGACTGCTGCGAGACGTGCAGGAAGAGAGTCACATAGGTCCCTGAAGGTGTTCTCTGGGATGTTGAGCCATGCCGACTCTAATGCCGTGGCCAGCTGCGCTAGATTACGCGGTTGAGGATCCATGGAGCGAACAACTCGATCGAGATGGTCCCACAGATGCTCGATTGGGTTTAAGTCAGGTGAGTTTGCTGGCCAGGGGAGGACGGTAAACTCATCCTGGTGCTCTTCGAACCACGCACGTACACTGGCAGCTGTATGGCACCTCGCATTGTCCTGCTGGAAGATGCCATCATCCTGAGGAAAAACAATGCGCATGTAGGGGTGAACATGGTCCGCAAGGACAGATGCGTACTTGTATTGATCCATTGTGCCTTCCACAATGATCAGTGAACCTAGAGAATGCCAGGAAAACATTCCCCAGACCATAATGCTCCCGCCTCCAGCTTGGACCGTTCCGGCAATGGTTGCAGGGTGGTTCCTTTCAGAGGTTTCACGCCTTATACGCCAACGTCCATCTGTCCGATGGAGCATAAAACGCGATTCATCCGAAAACGCAACCTGTCGCCACTCAGTGGACGTCCAGCTGCTGTACTGGCGTGCAAATTCTAGCCTTCGCCGTCGATGAACAGCAGTCAGCATAGGTGCACGAACCAGGCGTCTGCTTCGGAGGCCCAGACGCAGCAATGTTCGCTGAATAGTACTTTGGGAGACACTTTTGGTAGCCCCTTGGTTCATTTTGGTGGTCAGTTGCTCAACGGTAGCCCGTCTATCTGCCCGAACGCATCTCCGCAACCGTCGTTCGCCTCTGTCATCTATGGCCCGTGGTGCACCACTTTTGCCACGTCGCTGATTTTGGACAGTCCCATTTTGCCATGCACGGTACACTTTTACCACGGCGGCACGCGAACAGTTCACAAACTCAGCCGTTTCGGAAATGCTTCCACCCTTGGCCCGAAAGCCAATGATCATGCCCTTTTGGAAGTCGGATAAATCGCTTCGTTTCTGCATTACGCCAACGATTGAAATGTTTTCCGAAGCCCTCACACACCCTTTATATACGCTCAACTGCACTGTGCTGCCACCTGCCTTCTGTGATTGGTTATTTAACTCTGACATGGAAAGTACGTGGTGGTCACATTAATGTGACTGGACTGTGTACTTTGTACTTAGAACTCAACCAACCACTTGTAGCTCGATAACTAAAAAGGAAGATTAAGTTCAAATGTACACTGTGCAAAAAAAAGGGGGGACAGTTCTATATCTCCCGTTCTATTGGGACGATTAACGAAATTCATACTGCGCTTTTTATGTCTCGAAAGTGCGACTTAGGATATGTATTAGATTTATATACAGCATTGTTCAAATATGGGTATTTTGACACAAAACCGGACTTTTTCTGAATTGACATGCCATTTTTTTTCATTATGTCGATTCTATGACTCAAATTATATCAAACTAGCTAAGTTTTGTAAAAATCGCACGAGTAGTTTTTCGAAAATTAGCTCTCAAAGCTTTCCTCAGTGTTAATTGAATTTGATATAAATTTATTAATATCTCTTTTTTCATGAAACTTTTTTAATTCCTTCTTACACAGTTCGACATTTAGGTTCATTCCAAAATAAAATTCGCCCATTTTTTATAATTTATTTTTTAAATTTGTATTTTTCAATAATTTTTTATAAATTTGTCGAAAAACATTTTGAATCATAACCTATAAAAGTTTTACAATCATCTTAAAGTAGATTTATTTCTAAGCATAGCTGCAAAACATTAGAGCTTTTTATTCAAAATTTCCGATGATATACCTGAATTTATATATTGACGCGTTTTGAAATTTGGTATATTTTTTGAAAGCGATAATAACGAAATTGCGATTTACGCACTTTGTTAAAATTATCTGAAAGTAGAACGATGTGACTTTTTTCCTCTATCCACTATGTAAAAGGCAGGAACGATGTGACTTTTTTTCTTGCGCTGCACAATGGAATTGAAGAAAAATAGGTTGCCACATATTAAGAAGTTTGCCAAGTGAATTATTCTTGGCTCAAACTGAAAAAAATTCGCTAAGTTAAATTTATGAATTTCTCCGGATATTTCGCGCCAAATTTTACAAAATTTAAAATTTAAACATAATTTGAGTTGTAGAATCGAAATATGTAGAAAATTGTTTGCTATTTCAAAAAAAAATCCGATTTTCTGTCAAAATACCTATGTTGGAATAATGCTATATATAAATCTAATATATATCCTAACTCGCACTTTCGAGACATAAAAACCGCAATTTGAATGTCGTCAATCGTCCCCGTAGAACAGGAGATATAGAACTGTCCTTTTTTTTGTGTGTGTGTGTGTTTGTGTATAATTTAAATTCAAATAAACTCGTAGCCTGGGACTACATAAATCAGTTAAAGCATTTACTTAAAAACATCTTTTCAGGTCTTAATAATAATAATGACGATGCACTGGCTGTTATTCGTTTATTCATTATTGATTTAATTGATTTGAATATGTGCTCTCCAATAAATATATTATTTATGTGGATATATTAGTAGGAAACATGTTCAGATTCTTAATAAGAGTTATTTTGCATTTGATAATTGTCTTTAGAAAAATTATAGTTCAGTTATAGTCCAACCATAGATAGATGTTAACTGAATTATCGCTAAATCTAAAGTAGCAAGTAAAACTTTGTAAAAGACCCTTTATTTAGAAAACTAAATAACAGCAGAACATACATTTTGTACTTACAACTCAGCCACCCACTTCTGTCTCGATAACTAAAAAGTAACATTAAGTTCAAATGTACAATTTAAATTGAAATAAACTAGTAGCCAAGAGCTATGTAGATCAGTTAACATGAAGTTGGAACAAAAGCTAGCCAGAGTGGATACCAACTATGGTCAGTTATAGTGCAAAGTTAAAGAATGCAACTCTTAACTCATCTAGCAACCTGGTAACATGGATGGTAACACCCGAACTAAATTTGCGTGCTCGCTGGAAAACGGAAGGGATAAGTAACAGTAAATATCCCAACCATAAAGTAACTGGTTAATTAACACAAAAGAACCTTATAAATGAAACAGTTTGTTTAGAATGAAGGTAAAGGTCTAATAGGATAAATATAATATTCATAACTAAAGCAAATTATATTGAATTTTTCATATTTTATTAGCCCAAAGGGCGTTAGCCCAGAAGGTAATTAATTTCGTTTTGGCATCTTGCGTCGATTCACTTTTCAAACTCTTGCCACCAAATATTGCAGCCCTGCATTATATTTAAAGAAACTAAATAATGAAGAATATGCATAAATGTACGTATGTTTCTCGCACTGTGATAAATTAACGGTACCTAGAGCCATCAAATTTTGAATAAAATAACGCAAATAATATATATTATATATAATAATTCCAGATATTAAATATATAATAATTCCCTGTGTAAAACTTTCATATTTTGTGTCGAATTTTTGTTTAACAAACTCAACGATTTCAAAGTGAGCAGTGGCCCCACTGTGGGCGCGAAAAATATTTTTATTTCCAGCGCGCGAGACTGTGTATTGGATATTCTAAAGCCATGGTCATTTTAAAATTATTTTGCAGTGTTGCTGTTGAACTGAATTTTATGGTTTAAGTGCGAAGAACATGATATTTAATAAATAAAGGTAACACACAAAACGTTAAAAAATGCCCCTTTGGGCGTAACGTAAAATCTGAGAGCTTTCAAATTTTTTTCCATGTGTTTATTCTAGAATTAATTACTTTAAACTTCTAATAATTTCCTATTTGCAACGAATGATAGTTCTGTTGGGACAGCCAGCGTCGGAGTGATAAAATACCTGATCTCTGTTTTTTTGACACAGTTTTTCATGGTTATGTTGTGTTTAAGATGAATATAAGCCAATTTCTCTTGGAATATCTTCTAGAAAGGCATGCTTTCCATTAGCTCTGCACTAAGGGATATTATCCACTCCATTGCAGTAAATCTTTGTCCCTAAGTTAAATTTTCACTTTTAAAATCTAATTTCTAACTTAGCCTTTCTCTTAAAAATCAACTCAAAAGTTTTAATTATTGGCCGATGCTTCTGAACATTAGTTTAAATTTATGCAATTCGTTTATTTTAGGTACATAATATGACTGTGAATAATATGAACATTTCTGGATAATATTAATAATATAAATAACCAGAATTCATTCAGTTGATTAGAAGTTGGTTCTGTGGCTAGCCGAGCCGGCTTCTATATTGTATGGGGACCGGGTTCGAAACTCTAAAATGCTGTAGATGTTTTTAAATACATTGTGTTTTCGTGCCATTCTGACATTTAAAATTTGTCAAATCCAAAGTCTTAAGATGTAGGAATTGATAAAGAGGGATATGTAAGTCTCGGATTCTAATTTCCTTTTCTTTCAGATTAAACTGAGATAGGGTTTCGCAAAATCTTGGCATTACCAGCTAAATGCCTAAGACTTAGCTTTTTCACACAAAAGTGCCCTGGAACCCCCAGCCATTCAAACATCGCCCGAACGCCTGAGTTCACTTTCACCTAGTGCTTTCCCCCCATTACGCTAGTGCAAGGCTCATTGCTGTCAGAATTTTTATATAGCAAATCAGTCATTCTCTTGAAGGAACTAACAGTACTTCTGTTATTTGAATGCACCTTCCCTTTCCTTTGCATAGCGGCAATGTTTAGCTATTGATGCTCGCAGTTGCAATGCTGTCCTAAGGGAAAACTGAACACAGCGAGTGAAACCGCGCAAAGATCCCAAAAGAGAAGTTATCACTTCACATGAATAAGTTATTGTTAACGCTGTAGCATTCTACTTAACATGGAGGAAGTAATTACGTTCCAACAAAAATTCCTATATATGGGCGTTTCAGATATTTAAGGAAACATATTTTAGCCTCTACCGATGTGAAAGAGTTAAACTAATGGCAGATGTGCTGTACCACATCCATGTATGTTCATAATGTTTTGTCAATGCCTATAAGAAGAGGCGGGACGATAAACAACAAGCGTTATCAGAGACTTACCAGAAAGAGGGAGGCATGAAAATGCGGGAACATTTCAGAATGAGATCCTCTCGTACATATTTATTAAAATTCTACTTTTTCTAACTTGAAAGAAAAACCTTTATAAAAGTGCGAGTTTTTAATGCGGGGCATCGCTGTTGAGGCAGAGTTTTTATTCGTTTTCCTAAATAGGGTAACAAACTAACATATTATTTGAAAGCGGTTTTCCAAGGTAAAGATGAGCTGCATTTTTACATAGGTTTGTTATTTTCAAAATATAAACTGATCTGTATACGAATGCGAACATCTTCATACTGAGACCCCCTTATAAAGGTTTATAATTTTTCGAACATTGTCCGACTTGGATAAAAATGAAGGTTTTACACAAGGAGTATAAAGTATTTTCTCCCTCCTTCCTGCATGCCTCCGTAGTGTAACGGCTAGCACACTCGGCGGGTATTCGAGAAGTTCAGGTTCGAGTCCGGCGAGGGCATTGCTTATTTTTCACATCTTTTGCTTCAAAATAACCTAATGACTCTACGGTGGCGCACGAACTGAAGAAAATAGTAGTGGATGATTATTCTTCAGCACCAGGATTTGACGATTGGGTCCCCTAATCCCCAGTCACCCTTTTAAAGGTGGTGTTTTTTCTCCCTGTCTTCTTCATGCCTTCGTGGTGTAACGGTTGGTACACTCAGCCCGTATTCGAGAGTCCAGGTTCGAGTCCTGGCGAAGGCATTGCTCATTTTTCACGTCATCTGCTTCGAAATAACCTAATGACTTAACAGGGCAACTTTATGAAGATTTCATTGGAAAAGCGACAGTGATCAGATTTCGAAGCAAAGAAAGAAAGCAATTTATATTAATTCAATAAGAAATATGCAGTGCAGTGGAACTTCAGATCACGAAAGCCTCCATTATGAACAATTTGGTTCGTAAACAAATTACCTGAACGAAAACCGCATCGGGCCACAAGTGGTGTCTCGAGTTGCGAAGTTTCAAATCGGCAACAAGTGGTTTCCATAGGTCGTTCAAGGTACACTGCTCAAAAAAAGTGGAACAGTTCTATACTCCCGTTCTACTGGGGCGACTGACGAAATTCACAGCGCGACTTATAATATATATTGGATTTGCATATAGCAATGTCCTAACTTAGGTATGCCGAGACAAAATCGGACTTTTTCTGAAATGACATGCCAATGTTTTTTCCATATTTCGTTTCTACGACTTAAATTGTGCCAAAGTAGAAAATTTTGTAAAAATTTCATGAGTAGTTTTTAATAAATTAACTCTCAAAATTTTAGCTCCTCAAAGTTAATTCAATTTGATATATATTTATTAATATCTTTTTCTTTATTAACCTTACTTGATTCCTTCTTCTACATTTGGAAATTTAGGTTCATTCCAAATAACATTCGCTCCTTCTTTATGGTTTATTTTTAAAATTTGATAAATTAATTTGATTTTTAAATCATTTTTATAAATTTTTCGAAGAAAATTTCGAATTATAATCTATAAACTTTTTACCATGATCTTAAAGTAGATGTATTTCTAAGTATACCTGCACAAAATTAGAGTTTTTTATTCAATATTTCCCAAGATATACGTGAATTTATATATTTGCGCGCATTGAAATTTGGCATATTTCTTAAAAGCGATAATAACACGAATGCGGTTTATGCAGTTTGTTAAAATTATTTGAAAGTATGAACAATAACTTTTTTTCCGCTCGTCTGCAATGAAAAAATGAAACGTAAAATAGGTTGCTATAAATTGAGAAGTTCGCCAAGTCAATTATTCTTGGCTAAAACTAAAAAAATATGCAAATATAAATGTTTGAATTTTTCAGTAAATTTCACATGAAATTTTATAAAATTTAATATCTACGCATCATTTGAATCGTAGAATCGAAATATGGAATAAAAATGTCATGTCATTTCAGAAAAAGTCCGATTTTGCGTCAAAATACTTATGTTAGAATGATGCTATATATAAATCCAATGTATATCCTAAGCCGCGCTTTCGAGACATGTAAAACGTAATTTGAATTTCGTCAAACGGCCCAGTAGAACGGGAACTATAGAAGTGCCTCCTCCTTTTTTTTCTTTTATTTTTTTCTTTTATGCAGTGTAACTTACGCCACAGAATTAACAGCCAGGAACTTTTGGAAACATTAATTGAATATACTCCATTGTTTAATTTGCATTAACTCTAAAAGCCATTGGAATCATAGGACCATAAATTCGGCCTCAAGAGAATTATAACCAGATTATGCTGCAAACTGAAACACTGAAGCGTTTGAGTACTGCTTTATTATGGGTCCGTGACACTTAGCCGACAACCACTTAGCCGACGGGACACTTAACCGACACCAGTTAGCCGACAAGACATTTAGCCGACACGGACACTTAGCCGACAGGACATTTAGCCGACACGGACACTTAGCCGACAGGTCATTTAGCCGACACGGACAGTTAGCCGACAGGACAGTTAGCCGACAGGACATTTAGCCGACACGGACAGTTAGCCGGCAGGACATTTAGCCGACACAGACAGTTAGCCGACAGAACATTTAGCCGACACGGAACAGAACATTCCGACACGGACAGTTAGCCGACAGGACATTTAGTCGACATGGAAAGTTAGCCGACAGGACATTTAGGTACGAGACACTGAACTGTCAAGCCATTTAGTCAACAGGACACTAAGCCGACAGTGACGTTTAGCTGGCACGTAGCCAAATTGAAAAAGTGTTGAAATTTCTCGTCAGGGAATATGATTTAATTTTCGAAAGGATTTAAAGTTTAAGGAAAGTTATTTTCTGCGGAAATGTATTCAGTTCTGAATAAAACAAAAGTTTAGTGTTATAAACATTAACGTAAGTAAGTATTTTAAGCGAGAGGCGTGGTCAATAAAATGCTACAGAATCGCGCTTTTAATTTCATACAAATTTGAAAGCATTAAGAACAGCCAGATTGGAAAATTAATATCATTAAGTAAACAAGAAAAATTATTAATGGTGTGAAAATGTTCAAAAGGACCCAGTTGATTAAATGAAGAAGCTTTACGGATAATTTTTGAAGATCCCATATTAAAATGTAATTAAGTGACCGCCGTATTTAGGTAAAAAAAATTCTTTTTTCCTTTCGAAATTTAATTCATATTCCTTGACGAGAAATTTCAGCGCTTTTTTAATTTGGCCAATATACACCAAACAGCACGATAAATATCACACAATGCCTAAATTAACACAATAATTATAACCACATATGAGATCTTTAAGAAACGAAAAATGAATTTTACTGATAGTGAAAATATTACTTAAATATTGAATTTACGGATAAGTCGAGAAATTTCGTAATTCATAGTAAGATTAAATAATTAGTTCGTACGTGTGAGCTAAAACGTCACTGTCGGCTTAGTGTCCTGTTGACTAAGAGCCCACCAGCGGCCGAGCGGTAAAGACGCTGAACACTGGTAGTTCGGTCCGAGGTTCGAATCCCGCGAACGGGCTGGCTGCATGGGCGTTTTCGTGGTTTACCCCATGTGTAACGTGTATACGAGCCAGTTTCCCTTAGGAAGTCCTCCACGAAGGCATCCCTCCCTTTAGGCAGATAGCCCTCGTGTGCTTTGCCATAATTGAATAACCTAACCTAACCTGTTGACTAAATGTCTTGACAGTTAAATGTTCCGTAGCTAAATGTTCTGACGGGTAACTCTCTGTCTTGGACAAATGTCCTGTCGGCTAAATGTCCTGTCGGCTAACTGTCCGTGTCGGCTAAATTTCCGTGTCGGCTAAGTGTCAGTGTCGGTTAAATGTCCGTGTCGGCTAAGTGTCAGTGTCGGCTAAGTGTCCGTGTCGGTTAAATGTCCTGTCGGCTAAATGTCCGTGTCGGTTAAATGTCCTGTCGGCTAAGTATCCATGTCGGCTAAATGTCCTGTCGGCTAAATGTCCATGTCGGCTAAATGTCCATGTCGGCTAAATGTCCCTGTCGGCTAAATGTCTTGTCGGCTAACTGGTGTCGGTTAAGTGTCCCGTCGGCTAAGTGGTTGTCGGCTAAGTGTCCGCGACCGCTTTATTATACGTGGTATTGTGTCCCTATGCAAAACATGGGCATGATGGGTTAACAATAAAGGTAGGAGAGGCTAAGCGACTATTGAAATAATCTCAAGAAGAAAAGAATGAACGACGACTTGTAAGATCTAACCTTCTTAGCTATCATACTGTTAATGTGATCTTACGAGTAAACCTGGCAACTTCTTGCACACACGTAAATGATACCAGCACAGACGAAACCCTTTATTATTCATCAAATTCTTAACGCAAATTCACATACTTCGTGCTTACAATAACACCGGCGACTTACGACAAAACTTGAGAATAACTTAACAATAAATGCAAATATGAGTAGTAGTAGTGCTGGAATTTAGTTTAAGGCTAACTAAGCTCATTCAACAATTTATCCTTCAGTAGACCTTTTAAACGTGCAAAAGGCGCATCAGCAACTCAGCATAACAGCAGCAAGGACAAACTATTAACGTGCGCTGGTTAGCGAAATCACGAAATTGCGCCTGTTTTTACATTAATTTACAAATTAATTTTGCATCCTGGCGAGGAAATGCGAAGGAACGTTTAGGAGTTCAGAAAAGATTAAAAAACTAAAATAATTGGTTGTTTAAACTAAGGGAAGCCCTACAGACTTAAAAGCAAAAACAAAAGTTAAAAGCAGAGGAAATGTTTACAGAAAGTGGAAGGACGATAGGTTATTTCTAATTATTGTTTGGCAACACTTATATGAAATAAAGTAAGATGCAAAGTTTCCAAGAAATCTCACATCCTGATAAAATAGTAAGAAGCTCAATATAAGTGGTTTCAATGACATTGCCACATATCACTTCAGAAACATTTTAAACGCAGACGACAACAAATCACGCTAGACAAAGTGTCAGTGAAAAAGCAGCTCCAGTGAATTTTAAGCGCAGAGTCGAGTGGCACTTAGAGATAAATAAAAGATAAAAGAAAACGTCACAGAGAAAGAGTTACCTGATATTCTTATGGAACGAGACGTTTCATCCAAACAATAATATATCTTCCTCTTTTTCTCCTCGCTCACTTTCTCACTTTCCATTTCATCTAGTCACTTTCCATTTATGCCGTCTATGTTTTCTGGAACAGGTGCGGTGAAATTAAATTCAGTTTTCGTGTATTTTATCTTTACTGTTTCTATCTCTTTTAACTTAGATCCAATGCTTTTAATTCACTTTTTGCTATGAACTTTGTGCAGAAAGGAATGTCGTAGAATTTATATAAGCTATTACTGTAGTCCCAGACAGATCAGTTTACTTCGGATTTACGTCTTACAGGGAAAATATTTGTTTATCTACGAGCATTTCGCATGACAAGAGGCCTGCAGAAACGAATTACATTTGTGACTCCAATTTAATTATAACAAGAAAACTAACTGAGAGGCACAAATCTTCGTCATAAATTTGCACGTGTCCTGATACATTAAGACTCAAGTTTCAAAGATTATAATGCTTACAGTAAAATTTAATATCTATACATCCTGAAAACGAATTTTTGAAATATTATAAGTTATTTTCTTCTTTCCGCATGCATGCGTGGTGTAATTGGTAACATATCTGAGGCGTACTCGAGAGATCCAAGATTCATGTCAGGGGGAGGACATGGCACATATTCCTCGTCTCCAGCATTAAAAATTCTAATGACTCTACAGTGGCTCCCGAACTGAAAAGGTGGTGGAAGGCAAGTCGTCACCACCAGGATTTGACGACCGGGTTCCCTAATACCAGTCGCCATTTTAAAGGGGTTGTATATAGGGTATTTTCTCCCTCCTTTTCGCATGTCTTCGTAGTGTAATTGGAAGCATACTCTACGAGTATTCGAAAGGTCCAGGGTTCGAGTCCCGGGGAGGGACTGCACATTTTTCACGTCTCCTGCTTCAAAATAACCTAATGGCTGGACAGTATTACACCAAATCAAATTCGATTTCTTAAAGTTTACTTAAGCGACTAGTGGACAGACATAAATATTTTAACCAGTAAATTTTTAATTGTCATTTGCCTTCTGAATAAATATTTTTACTGGATGTAGAGAAGTTTTCTAGTATGTATATATACATGCATATTATATGTTAAAAAGCATTTTTAAGCAAGTGATGATTAAAATTTTATGATTTCAATTAACCTTTAATACTTTACTACGTAGTTTTTTAACAACCATCACGTTTATAGCAATGTGTTTCTGACCGTTGGTTTCTGGGATTTCGACCCAGGATCGATCCCATATAACGGGCGGCGGTCTACATAATTGGTTCTCGTGATGTTTCCTGTGTATAACGTGAATACGAGTTTTATTGATAACGATAATACGAGTTTATTCGATAAGTTTTCCTTAGAACATCCTCCAGGTAGGCATCCCTTCCCTTAGGTAGATAATCTCTGCGTGCTGTGCTATATTTAATTAATGTAACCTAGCCTCCTCGTACTAGGACTATACGTTTGGCATCAGTTTAACTTTTATTTCAGAACAACATATAATGGCAATCACATATATTAAGTTAGAGACAGAGAACATGTAAGAAAAACTATATAATATCATAGTATCAGAGAAACTAGCATACCTGGTTTTTCTAACCAATTGAAATATTCAATTTACGTACACTGAAAAAGAAAAAAAGACAACTCTATATCTCCCGTTCCATTGGGCCAATTGACGAAATTCAACTTGCGTTTTAAATGTCTCGAAAGTGCGACTTTGGCTATATATATATTATATATAGCATTGTTCGAATGTAGGTAATTTGGACTCAAATTGTGCCAATCTGCCAAATGTTGCCAAAATCGCACTAGCAGTTTTTAAAAAATTAGCTCTCAAAATTGTAGCTCCTCAATGTTAATTGAACTTGGTATATATTTATTAATCTCTCTTTTTCATTAAACTTATTTTATTCTTCCTTTCCATTTAAAAATTTAGTTTCATTCCAAATAAAATTCACCCATTTTTCATGATTTATTTTTTTAATTTGTATTTTTAAGTAATTTTTATAAATTTTTCGAAAAACATTTTTATTATAATCAATGAAATTTTTACCATCCTATTAAAGCAGATGTACTTCTAAGAATGCCTGCAAAAAAATTTAGTTTTCTTATTCAAAATGTCCAAAGATATACGTGAATTTATATATTGGCGCGTTTTCAAATTTGGCATTTTTGTTGAAAAAGATAATAACATCAAATGTGGTTTAGGCACTTTGTTAAAATTATTTGAAAGTAGGAACGGTGTGACTTTTTTCCCTCTCGTGCACAATGTAAAAAGGGAAAGGAAAATAGGTTGCCATATATTAAGAAGTTCGATAAGTGAATTATTCTTGGCGCAAACTGAAAACAAATTTTACAAAATTTAATATCTAGGCATAATTTGAGTCGTAGAATCGAAATATGGAAATACAGTTGCATATAATTTCAGAAAAAGTCCGATTTTGTGTCAAAATACCCATATTAGAACAATGCTATATACAAATCTAATGTATATTCTAAGTCGCGCTTTCGAGACATGGAAAACGAAATTAGAATTTCTTCAATCGGCCCAGTAGAACGGGAGATATAGAATTGTCCCCTTCTTTTTTTGCGCAATGGACAATATTAAGCAACATAATGTAACCAGTGTTTATTACTTTATAACAGTTTATCCTGTTTTCGTAATTTCACAGAATGCGGCACTTTTACTTAGTTACAATACTTCTTCTCTGGTAAGATTCTTTCCCATCTGCATGCAAAGGAAACTAATTTCAATAAAACAATGTAAGTTCAAGAGAATGTTTAGAAATCTACCAAAACTCTTTTAATTTTCTTTTCCCCTAAAAATAGATTTAGGACAAAATGCTTTAGTATTTTAATTTTCAGCGAGTATAATTCCTAATGTTCAAAAGCATCGCAAAATTTAAACATGTCACGCAAGAGATTCAAACATTTGAGATTGTTGATTCCAAATTAAAGGCCTTTCTACTTTACTTCTATCGGGCTTTTCAGCTTAACATGCAATCGGAAATAAAATTAACTAGCATATCATATAGCTTTGAAAGGTTTATGGTATATCTGTTTGCGGCATTCAGCAATATTTTGTTTTTTGCAAGTTTGGTTTGGTTTAGTTTATTTTAGCAAAGCACACCAGTGCTATCTGCCTAAGGGGAGGAATGCCTTCGTAAGGGACTTTCTAAGGGAGACGGTTCGTATACACGTTACGCATGTGGAAAACCACGAAAACGTCCGTACAATCAGCCCGCTCGCTTGAACACTAACCCAGGCCGGAACTACCAGTGTTAAGGATTTTACCGCCGCCTGGTGGGCTGATTTGCATAAAATCTAAATTCTACTGAAAAAAAAACCTAATCGATAACAGCAAATTAATTTAATTCACGTAATACAAAATCAAAATAAAAAATTCCATCAATGTGATTTTAATATGTGTTCTTCATGCTGAAACGAAATCAAATCTATTTGACCTATTAATGAGTTACATTTATTGATGACTCAAAAATGAATACATGAAATGCACTGAAAATTATTAAAACTGATACTTTGATTTCTGTAAATTAAAAAAATGTTCCTTTTTAAAAATTTTCCAATCGATTTCGATAAAACACAAGTGAGGTCAATACACTCGACGCCTTCGCTTCCATTGCGACACTGGACTTGTTAAGTAACAAAGCAATATTCGTTAAAAGACCTTAACACTTCGTATCAGCTAACTTTTACAAACAAGCAGATGTCTTTAAATATCTCTCAAGGAGAAAATATCTCATTTGACACTAAGCAGGGATTAAAGTTCCTTAAAGTCTTAAATGTTATTAAAACAGATAATCTGCAACATTTGGTGAGGAAGATATCCTTTGCACCAAGGATTACTGATCAAAAATACTTGCAACTGCGCAACACTTTATAACATTACACGGATACATTTTGCGTAATTCTTTGAACTTTGATACAAGTCTAATTCGGAAAATCTACCAGAGCCCTTCATAATATATTTGAAAACATTCTGTAATTACAGTGTATCGAAAGCTTTTTTTATTCAATCAGTTAAACCTCCGGAGGGGGGTCGAAGTAGAGAACTCTGCTAAGTTACTGGCTAGGATCTGTACCTAGGCAGCCTCAGCCACAGGGGTATACAAATTATGAAACTAGTGGTTCTGGGGGCTCCGGAAAGGTCACTCAGTGGCCGGCCTGGAGTCCGGCATGCCTTAGAGTAGTGCGGTTCTAGTAGCCCGAGACAGGCCCCAGGGTTGCTGGGAGACGTGCAGCCCGAGCGACTGAGTAGCAAATCGACAACCCTTTCCCCAGATCTGTACCTAGACAGCCTCGGCCACAGGGGTATACAAATTATAATCCTAGTGGTTCTGGGGGCTCCGGAAAGGTCACTCAGTGGCCGGCCTGGAGTTTGGCATGTCTTAGAATAGTGCGTTTCTAGTAGCCCGGGGACAGGCCCCGGGGTTGCTGGGTAATGGCCAACTGCGACGGGCAGCCCGAGCGACTGGGTAGCAAATGGACAACCAGCGACGGCCTGTGTATGCAGGTGCGTTGCGCCGATCCCTCCAAGGTTCTGGGAAAGAGGTTGAACTCCGGCCCCAGTTCTGCGGAGGTGAGGACTCATAGTGTGATTTAGTTCACGGAGTGAGGAATGTTAATATTTATGTTATGTTATTCAATCAGCTAAAGTTTAAAACAATCAAAATATTTGCAGGGGGTAAGCAAAAAATAATAAATAAGTCGGTGCAATGAAGAAGTTCCAATTTTTCGTTATTTTATTTTGCTAGGTGTTATAATTTCTAAGATAACATAAGAAGAGATGTCCTGCTAACAAATAAATATTCTTGATGTTGCTTCACTGGTCAGCTATGTTAAAGCTTTTAATTGATTCCTTAATTGATTTACTTTGTTTCGGTGTCTGTTAAGTGCAGGTCAAAAAATTATTACCACTGTATTGATAATAAAAGGTGTTAATAAATATTCTTCAAATTTATCGAATGTAGAATGATTTTATTTAGAAAAAATGTTTTACAACACTAAACCGAAATTAACACATATATGATTTGTTGAAGGTTTTGTAAATAATTAATCGTTCTTTATGATTCTTAAAGAAAGGCGTTATCTTTTAATATACGGGCATGATCATAATAAAACATAAATGACATAACAATTTTAATCATTTAAGTATCATCGCTCTTTACCGGTGCTTCAAATAAAAATTCTAATTTGGATCCATAAACTAAAGTTATTGAAAGTTTTTTCAATTTACTGTCTCATGAAGTAATTTCAAATTATACATTGCAAGTATTTTATCGGTTGCTTTTGGGCAAGACCAGATTTTCCTTCTCGCTGCAGTATTGATTAGTTGGTGAATATGAGCAATATTCAGATATTTCGCTTTGTTGGTTAAGAAGAGTCGTCGGGTTTAGTGAGATGCACAGAAGAACATTTAATAAGCAAATAAAATTAAAATTTTAAAACTCTTTCTCAAAACATTATTACAAAAAATTACCCTACCCTAAAAAGTCTTAATTTTTTTCTGCTACAGAGAATAATTATTAAATTTCACTTTCCAAACACGGATGTTCCTTTTATTTTATAAGATAGGCTTTTGTTTTGGAGTTACATCGAACTATAAAAGTCAGCATTATTCCTTACTAAATTTCTCACACAAGGAAAGGCTCTACATAAAGAAGAAGGGACTTCCATATATGATATTTAAGAAGCCCTTACGCAGTTATAAAGCCCCAATCCTTAGGGGCGATCAAAGGAGGCATAATCCCCGGTCAACTCAGGGAACAGAATTGCTCATAGTCAGGGTTCATGGAACACAAGTCAATGGCGACCGGCAAGCAGTTACCAACAAAGAGAACAAAGATGCATCATATTCTGTCCCCCAGTATTGATCAAGAGGAGTCAAACTTCCAAGGACAAACCTTCGATATCTCACCATGTAACGCCTCCAATGGCAGACAAGACAGTACTAGTACGACTAGTAGACGAGTCTGAACCTATCACCGAGTAAACGATGGTTCTAATCCCTATGATGACTAATTATTGACTGAAGGAGCCGAGTCTATCTAGGCACAGTTCCTAGCCAGAACTCCAGTTCTGCCCACAGATGGCCCTACCTTCCAGTTTGCTTTATTGCAGTAGGGTATAAATATGACCGTTATGCCTGCGCCCATTCGCTGGTCACCTACTACAAACAAATCAGGCCATCCAATGGGTTTGCAGATAGCCTCCTATGGTGGTCGGATTTAATTAACTCGTTTTTTCGTTAATTAACGCACCACAACTGACTACCAAGTGATTTGAAGACTGTTTGATCCTTTTCTGATTTTTAACATACTGGACTTTACATGCCACCGCTTAGCCAGGCGATGTTCAGCCCCACCAGCCTGAAAAATTAAGAGCCATTTCATAGATGTTCTTAAAAGAATATTTCTTCACCATGTTAATAGTGTACATAGCAATTTCTGAATACTTCATGTAATTATTTTGAATTATGTGCATATATCTTTTCAATTAGTGCAGTAGTTGGCAAACCACGCCCCTTCATGTCCTTCGATTCACAGCTGTAGGCCACGTGACCATCTAAACAGTGCCTGACCAGAGCCTCTTCTTCAGCTCCATCCAGTCTTGGCCTTTTCTCGCAGGAAGCAATGGGCTTCGAAGTTTTTCCCAACCTCAGTTTATGCCTCGTCTGGAGAATACTAGTTACGGATTTTGTCAGACGTCAGGCCCAATTCGGGATTCCCTCAGGAATCTGGAAAGAGCAGGTATAGGAATTTCACGCTGCATGCAGGAATGATAAAAATAGTATCAAAGTATCAAAGCTGCTTTCCAGGCGAGCAAATTTCTTTGCTCCTGATGCAGAGGGACCTATCCTCCCTCGAAGTAGAATGAGCGTTTTGTCTAAATCTACGCCAAATTAGTATATCTTTACCAATTTTAAGTATCAGCCTATCTTCTTTTCTGCTTTAAGCTTATGAATGTAAGTAAATAAAATATATCTCACCGGAAAAATAACCTGGAATTAACACACACTGCCGACTGCATACAAGCTAACTGCATCACAATTAAATAATAGAAATATATTTCCGTTGCTTATACTGAGCTCTGTGGAATGAATAAATTTTATTCTGCATCTTTTATTATCCGTCGCAATGAACAAATCGTTATCCGAATGCGTTACTGAAGACAGTGAATTTTTAATTATATGTTGGCTGGTGTAATTTGGATAAGTTATTTAAATTGATGTATAAGAGCTACAAGCCACCAATTCCAGTGCATCTG
Source organism: Stegodyphus mimosarum (assembly GCA_000611955.2). NCBI lineage: Eukaryota > Metazoa > Arthropoda > Arachnida > Araneae > Eresidae > Stegodyphus > Stegodyphus mimosarum. Next base: position 39,482 of record KK116324.1, read on the forward strand.
CTCTTTAAATAGTACTAGAGTAGAAATATTAAACTGCCTCGAGAGTAATGCTGATAAAAGTCAAATTTCTAACCTTTGTGAAGCTTACTGCATGGCCACTACGTATTTCGGCGCATAAATATTGCAAATATTAAAGATAATGAAAAACAGCAGCTTCAAGAAAGTGTTTCTAATAATGTTGGTTCCATAAGAGGGCCATAATATAAAATATTAACTCTCTCGTCTGCAATGTATTTTCTGTAGCAAACTGGAGGAAATACTCCTCCCTAGTGGGGCCTCGTAAAATGCAACTTTATCTCTTACATAAACAGTTACAGACAGCAAATAAGGAACTTTTGTATATCTATAATTATTCTTAAAAGTGAAGAGGATGAGTATTTCATATGATTATGAAATAAGGTATGTTCTCCCTCCTTTCTGCATGCTTTCGTGGTGTACCGGTAGCACACTTGGCGCATATTCGAGAGGTCCGAGTTCCGGCGAGGGCATTGCTCGTTTTTCATGATTTCTGCTTCTAAAAAAAATCCTATTGAATCTACAGTGGCGCCCGAACTAAAAGGTGGCGGATGATGATTCTGCACCATCAGGATTCGGCGATTGATTGGCCTAATCTCTAGTCGCCCTTTAAAATAAGTAGTATTAAATGTATCTTCTCCTTCCTTCTTGCATGCTTTCGTGGTGTAACGGTAGCACACTCGGCGCGTATTCGAGAGATCCAGGTTCGAGTCCCGCATTGCTCATTTTTCAAGTCTCCTGCTACCAAAAATACTAATGACTCTACAAAGTGACTATGAATAAAACCGGCATTTTTCATATCTAATAGCACGATTAACCCTTTATTAAAATATGAAAAGATGTATGTAATAAATGTATTTACTTTTAAAAATTGGGGAACCATTTAAGACTTTAACATATCTAATTCCAGTAACATGCGATCTGAAGTGCTACCTCACAATTAGCGGCACCATTAATAAAACAACCGAGAACTGGTAGCTCGCTCTGTTTCATTATTCACAAAGAAGCTGGTGCAGGAAGTTTCTGGAGATTTTCCTCATAATTTCATGAGATGTTTACTTTTAAAACGTCCTCATGAATTTATTACATCAAAAAGAAAAAAAAATCTGTCTAAATCTTAAAAGCCTCGTACAACGTACTAGTTTGAATTCTGAAGGGAATCTTGATTTACCAGAATCGCAAAATTTGGAATGTTCGTTGTGCTTCTTAGCGTGGACAAATTTTACTAGTAATTTTAAAATTCTATATTATTTTTAACTTAACTCTACCCACATCAAATTTAAATGATGTTTAAGCATAAAAAGCTTCAAATAACTGTATTACGTTTTAGAACATGAGACAAACTGCATTCAGTTTACAAGTTTTTAATTAAATTGCATTTTCAGCTAATTTGTAGAGTCAGTAGGTATTTTAGAAGCAGTAGTTATGAAAAATGATCAATGAACTAGCCGGGACTCGAACCACGGACCTCTCGATTACGCGCCGAGCGTGCTGACCACTGCACCACGAAGGCCTGCAAAGAAGGCAGGAGAAATACCTTATGTACTTCCCCTTTTAAGGGGCGACTGGAGATTAGGGACCCCAATCTCCAAATGCTGATGGTGGAGAATCATCATCCATCAACTTTTTAGTTCGTGCGCCATTGTAGAGTTATTAATGAGCAATGCCCTCGCCGGGATTCGAACCACGGATCTCTCGATTACGCGCTGAGAGTGCTGAACACTACACCACGAAGGCATGAGGAGAAGGCGGAAGAAATACCTTATATACTAGTTACATAAAATAATTATGCCTGTAAAGTTATCAATTTCTGTATATCTCAGCAGGTGCTTCTATTACTTTAATGCTGAAAATAATGCGAAATTAAGAATATTTTCATATCAATCTTGGGATGTTCATTTTTGGTGTTCCAATTATCTACTGCTCTTCTTGTTCCATCTGATTTACTGCGTTATTTTATTTTAACATTATTCATTTACTTTGTTTCGCAATGCACTTGTTCTAATAGCTGACGTTATTCGTGGACATTGTACATTTTTCTTACAAACACTGTCATATTTTCATTCTTTCTTACAATTGTTTTATTTTTACATATTAGGGTAAGGTAGTTATCGATTGGCCAGCTCCTTCGTTGAACCACCTCAATTATTTTTTAGATATTGACAGTAGGCGTTACCCGTTGACTGTTTTGTATACAACACGAAGCTTGAAAACCGCCATATTGATTGGGAGAAGATCCAAACTCAAACAAGATTGCTTTACAAAAAAGTACGAAATTTTGTACTTTTCTTCTATTTCATCAATGTAAAAAAAGTATAGATATCAGTAAGACATTAAATAGTGTTTTAGTTCTTACTGATAACATATAAAACTGAGTTGAATCAATGTTATTTGTCTATATTAATAACGGTTGTTTACTTTGTTGTAACCGAAAGCACAGGCACAGACGTATTACATACCGATTGCTAATTGCCTCCAGTTAGCCAGCCTAACTCATTAACTCACTCTCCGCGTACTAACAGAGTTTATATAGCTTTTGGTTTGTGTTCGAGAACAGGCTAAATCAGTAAGAATTCGTTCCAGAAGGTTCTCAATGCGTCTATAGCATATCGCCGATTTTGAGGCCAGATGTCTTCAAATAGGAGATTTCTAGCCAAATATGACAGCCCCGCCTGCCACTTGTAATTTTCTGGCAACCTTAAACCTGCTTTGCGGGGAAGCTATCTTACCGCGCCTGGACATTTCGTAACAATGTTTATTGAACATTCCAAAATCATAACGTGTGTTCCTATATATGTATTGTATGGAAAGTAACATTTACATTAATATGTAAAAAACACTAAAATTGCCAAATTCGATTATTTTAAGCATCGTTTTGTAAAAGTCCCTCCTCGATAGCAACCTTCCCTTATATTGGCATATCTTTCTTAGTAATTTCGTACAATTTATTGCTGAGTATTGGTTATTAATTGAACATTCTTAATTATGTGATAACGGACGTAGAATCTGAAATCTTTCAGATTTTAATTTTTTTAGTCATTTATTTTTATTTTATTTTTTCATTTCTTACTCAGAATTCTGTTTAATACCATGAACAAACCAAGTATTAGACCCTTCAAAATTAGGTTTTATTATTTTATTCCTAGAAATGTAAATCTCTTTCCGGTATGCAGCAGAATCAAGTCAAATAAATAGAAGAGATTTTGCTTTTATATAGAAAATTACTTTCTTTATTTTACTATTTTTTGCAATATTCCGTCTCGTTTCTGGAGTTCGCATCTCAAAGGATGAATTATTGCAAGAGATGGATACAAAGGACAAAGAAATACGACAGTTCTTCCCTAGCGCGTGATGAAATGTCCCGAATGGTTCACGTAATAGTCTAGGGGCAAGGCTTATGATTAATCTTCAAAGAGAAAAGCTGCACGTAATTCGCCGAGAACGTCGTTACATATGAAAGCCGATGAGATGAATCTATGAAAGAAAAAAAAATGTTTGTTTCTGCTATTTGATCATTACTATATTTTCCTCGGATATTGGATAGCAGAATATAAACTTTTATACTGAACAATTAATGTTATTGTACAGATAAAAGTGCTTTTGAAAAGAAAATTCGCAAATCAGATGATAATTTAAATTAAATTAAATTAAAATGAGAGTGCTTCGGTAGGAGAAAGAATAAAGTCTTGTTGCCTGCTTACGAGTTCGTAATAGACTGAAAACACAGGCCTAATGACAGGTTAATACAATTTTATTTTATCAAAACAAACTCTTCAAAGTTCTGTAAATTTCCGCAGAAATACTCGTACAGGAGTTCACAGTATCACACAGTAGTTATACATCAAAGTACTAGGAGCGTTAAACACAACGCAATGCAAAGCACATATAAAGAGAATGCTAGCTCGGATATCTTAGTTCACGCGGAGCTAAGGATGCACAACAACAACCGACTAGCTGATAGGAGATGCTCTCTCTTCGGCCTTAAATGTAGTTTTCAACTGGCCGCCGAGATACTTCTAGTACTTTCTGCTTCTCGAAACTATTGGAAAGCGATAGGAGGATGGGATTACGGTTACAGCTAACATAACGGTCAATTACATTTATTCAATTACAATACTTATTACGGTTACACAGGGACCGGACCAAAATGTAGCCAAATTTTGTGACAAAATAAGTCGCCAAAACCGTTGTCAGCTTGGCGATATCTCGCCAAATTATCCAGATACTCACTTACTCAAAGTTAAATGCACTTGCCCCTGTACTGTTACTTTTCCAGCATAGCTTCTCTTTATATTTTTCATGTTATAAAAGAAATACAACAATTTTAGTTATAATTCTACTAAAATAACCTATTTAAGTAACCTTAGTATTGTTACGAAATTCGTAATAATACTAAGCGGTGAAATTTATGAGTGATTTATTCATTGGTTAAACGAAATATTGAATGAGGAATTCCGCAACAGAACTGGAAAGTAATGTTGTGTAACTGGAAGGTAATGAAGGTAATGTTAATGCTGTTTATATACGTAGTTAATTAATTTTTAATTTCGGTTCTGTAAGTGCTCGTCATACTTTTATCCTCATATTTTTTGTGATCCTCATATTTAATATTTCGGCCAATCGGCATTTTGCAATTGAGCTCATTGTTGGTTTTCCATCCATTGCATAGTTAGATCATTATTTTGGACTTCCCCAGCATCTATGGAGATTTAAGCTTCACCTGCAGAAAGAATGAAAATCTCGGTCTGCCTCGGAAATGCGCTGGACAGCCTCACTATAAAATATAATATGGGGCTGTTTGAAACTTTTGAAAAATTTACATATTTTGTTTTTTTTTTGGAATCACATGATTCTAAAGGACTTGTATTAATTCTTTTTCAAATCCGTGTCTGTCAGAATGAATATTTACATTTTTCACAGAATTCCGTAAAAAATGCCAAAAAACACAAACTACATTGGTTTGTAACATCCTCTACAGAGCTGTGGTCATTCCCGTTGATATTATCCTCTTCCTGTGTATATGTACTTTTAAAGTTGAGAACACCCAGATGTCCCATGTCATTAAGCCTTTGTTATATGTATGTCATCCTAAAGTGAACGGACAAATTGTAACCAAGCTTCCTTAAAGCAGAAGCAATATTCAGTTGGTCATTATAGTGCAGCAAAATCATTGTTTCTAAAGCAATCTGGGTCTTCCTATCTTTATGGCTCCACGTAGATGCTTATCAGGACGTTTTACATAATAGTTACATATCCTTTACTATCTTCCAATGAACGTGCAACAGTGCCATTTGTAACCACAGTAGATAACCTCGCACATCGTGCTTTCTTAATCACTCATGTGCTACACAGGTTTCGAGGGTATTAGTTAATAATAAAACTTAGCTAAGCACACAAAATGTTAAAAAAACGCCCTTTTGGTCGTAATTTAAAATCTGAAACCTTTCAGGTTTTCCTTTTTCTTTTCTTATATATTTTTCATGGATTTATCAACTTAAATGTACATGAATTTTTCGTTTTCGTCAATTAATTCTTAAAAATATACATTTAAGGAATACAACACATATAGCAATATTATAAGGGTGGTATGTCTTTTTATAAAATATGTAACGAAGAAGGAGCATACTGAACACAATATAAAAACGCAGAGATGTTAATATTTAAATAAAGGTTAAATATTTGAACCATAAATTAGTCTAAAATTTCAATACCTAGTTTCGCATCAAGCAGTATAAAATACTGCAGTTGTAATGTTTTATTTAGGAAATGCTAACTATACTTTCTCTTACAAAATTATGTGAGCTTACAACGCAACGATTTTAATTACAGCTTACAGGTGTTAAATTCAGTTTAATTTGTAAAGAAACAATAACTGTTAAATTTTATTCTTTTCCTATCTTTGCAACAAATTTGCAATCTTTGAGACAATTCTAGGCTTAGTAAACTTAGTCTAAATGAAAGAAAAACTCATTTGTTAAGGTAATTTTTTTTGTACAGCTTTGCAAATTGTAGAAAAAAAAATCATCCAGAAACTCATTAAGCGTAACACTCATAGGAGATACTTTCATTTACGGGAAACCTGAGGAAAGAAGAATTTTTATTCGCATCGAGGAACCATTTTTTCCCTTTTGGTTCTATTTCATTTACCAAAATGGCAACAGCTTAAATGAAAGGAAAACATTAACTCTAGGGGAATTTTTTTCTGTTAGATTTAACTAAGCGAAAAATTTCATCGCTATTTCAGACGAGATATTCAATGAGAGCGAATCGCGTTGATGCAGAATTTTCTCAGCTAACAAGAATTTCTTTTTCTTTCCAAAAGTTAAGAATATGAAACAGCTTTCAGAAATGAAATAGTTGAGATTACTTTTTATCTTCTCCTCTTTAAAAGTATGAACAGTTTTTCTGAAAATGGTTTAAAACATTCTTTCTCAGGACGTTTTCTGGAATAAATATTAAATGTTTTATCGCATTTGTAACGGCCTTTCAAACTAGTGCGAATTTACTGAAGTTAAAGGGTAGCTTAACAAAGTAAAAAGTGTATATCATTCTATTTAATCAAGTAATTTTTCTTCCGTTAGATGACTCATTTGTGCAACATTGTTAACCTAAGTGCTGAATATAAACCTCTGCTTTTTTTTTCAGAATTTATTTCCTAAACTGCTAAAGTAGAACTAAACATATGATAAAAAAATTTTAATTTGCAGTTTAAAAAGATAAGGAGCAAGAATATATGAATTAGTACATTGGTTATTTGCAATATATTGTGACCAAATTAGAAAGATACCTAAATCAGAAAA
>KK116324.1:51286-118212 GCA_000611955.2 Stegodyphus mimosarum
TTTTTACTTATATATATATATTTAAAATATTACGAATCAAAATGTTACTTTTTAGATAACTAAAAGATAATCGGTAAATTTAATTCAAAGTTAATATAATTTCATAAAATTGTTTGTGGCCAAAAATAGAACATAAATTTCTTACAATTTTTGCCATAATTTAAGCAAACCCATGAAACCATGAAATTATCTAGCAAAATATTGAAAGCAATTTATGATTTCTTATTATTTGCAATATTTTCATGAATTAATACATACTCACAAGGTATTAGAAATGACTTTGCATAAAAATCAATATTTGAAGAAAGCAACTTTCGGCACTGCTTGTCTTATAAGGTATTTCTCCCGCCTTCTTTGAATGCCTTCGTGGTGTAGTGGCCAGCACGCTCGACGTGTATTCGAGAGGTCCGCGGTTCGAGTCCCAGAGAGGGCGTTGCTCATTTTTCACATTTCCTGCTTTCAAAAAAGACCTAATGTCTCTACAGTGGCGCCCGAACAAGAAGTTGGTGGATGATCATTCTCCAGCACCAGGATTTGGCGACTGAGTCCCCCAATCCTACTTTTCGCAATAATTTTAACTCGAATTTTCGTAAATTATTTTTTGCTCAAAATAACTAATCCATTAATTAATTTACTTGCGCGAAAAAATATTTTTTTTTCCTTTAAAAAATTTTTAAACGATATTCGCTTTATGAACTCTTGATAACTTAACCTTCGAATTTCGACACCGGCCTTGAGCTTTGGCGACAGATATTTCGCGCATGCTCCCTCTATGTTCGAACGGAGCCACTCCTGTTGGGGAGAGGTTTCCTTTTTAACAATACATATTCTTTGAGCAGGATTTGGCAATTGGGTCCCCTAATACGCAATCGCCCTTTAAAAGGGGAAGTATATGAGTTATTGCTCTCACCTTCTTAGCATGCCTTCGTGGTGTAATGGTCAGCGCACTGGGAGCATATTCGAGAGGTCCGAGGTTCGGCTCCTGGCGAGTGCACTGCTAATTTCCATGTCCCCTGCTTCGAAATAATATAATATCTCTAAATTTTGAACACATTCGTGCATTTCCATCACTAACAATAATTTCTTAAAAAACTTACGGCTATAACGGTTTTTTAGCCCAAAGGAGGTTAGCCTAGAATGGTTATTAATTTCGATTTGGCATTACGTTGGTTCACTATAAATGTCAGTTCACTTTTCAAACGATTCCCACCAAATATTACAGCCCTGTATTATATTTAAAGAAATTAAATAATGAAGAATCTGCGTAACTATATATATGTTCCGTGCATTGTGATAAAACAACGGTACCTAGAGCCATCCTTCCACCCGAATATGGGCATCTAGAAGCCTAAATTAAGAATTTATTTTATTATCTATTTCACATTTTGTAAAACTTTAACGAATTTTTGATGAAGAAACTCTACGATTTCAAAACTAGCAATAGCAACACTGTGCGTAAAAAAAAAATATTTTATCTCTAGCGCGCGAGACTACGTATCGGAAATTCTAAAAATATGCTCATTTTAAATTGCTGTTGAACTAAATTTTACGGTTTAAGTACTAAGAACCTGATATTTAATAAATAAAAGTAACCCATAAAACGTTCAGGGCGTAATATAAAAACTGAAAGCTTTCAGAATTTTTTTTTTACATTTTAACTTTTTTTTAAAATTTTGAATGAAATTTTTATTACCTTTCTGATATTTTTGTTCGATGTTTCGTGGTTTTTGTTGTGTGTGAAATGGATACGAACACATTCTTTTAAGAGCTCTCAGCTAATGAATCTTTCCTAAGATGGATACCCTTTAATTCTTTACAGTAATTAATTGAACAACCTACCAACCTTTCTGAGTTCAATTTCAGCTCTTGAATCTGTAACAGCAGAAACCGCTTGTAGGATTCTAAGAGAAAAAAAATCAATTATTTAATATCTTGTCTAACGAAGACCACATAGTGAAGGGAGAAGACTAGAAGCATGTTGATGTTTATTACCTCTAGCTAACATGCTAAAAAACATTAACTGTACTTATGACTGGACTGATTGAACAAAACAATGGCTCTTAAATATTATTACGGATTTTGTATTTATTTAGAATTGTAATTAAAATTGTTTTATTTACCCGTGCAACGCAGCGCGTCACGAATTGTAAGAGAAAGCTGAGCCGGAAAAGTAAAAATACAAGAGCGCGTGCATTTAATATTTAATAAATAAATATCTCGTAATTGTACTGTTTTAATATCCAGAAAAATCGAAAAATAGATTATACCAGAATATTCTCGTAATGATTGAAAAAGTTATAAAAGCCAGATTAAAATTACCTCAGCTCAGTTTTAGTTGTTTTAAGCAAACTGTTGTTTATTTTGCGCTGTTATTTGATTGTAGCGAATTCGCTGTGAGATCAAATCAGATTCTCTGTATTTTGAATTTGAGTTTTATTTAACGCTGTAGTAGTTTAAAATATAACTACTGTGAGATATTGCCATATTGTACGAATATCTGTGAGGAAATATTTAAGCATCTTGTTTTACATTGGTTACCATAAATTAAGGAAAAAACACAAAAATAGGGATAACTCCCTCAAAAATAAGCCAAACCGTGTAAAATTTGAAAATATTGCTGACTAAAACTGCAATATGCAGGTTTATAGAGATGATATCCTTGATGCTTATGTGTGCCGATATGCCGGGGCAATAGGTGATGCTTTCCTGTTACAGGAAGACAACACAAGACCATACAGTGCTCCCATCGTAGATGATTATCTTCAACTGGAAACAATTATGCGCATGGAGTGGCCAGCTCGATGCCCGGACTCGAATCCTGTCGAGCACGTTTGGGATGCTTTAGGGAGACGTCTAGCTGCTCTCAATCCGCCCCCTCAGACCCTTGCCGCGTTTGCAACTGCTTTGCAAGAGCAATGGCTCTCGCTTCCTATGGAACTAATAGACCGCATAATTGAAAGCATCACGCATCGCTGTATGTGCTGTATTGCTTCTAGAGGCAATCCTATTCCATATTGAAAGTGCGTTTCTTATAGCAAACTGACACCATTTTATACCTTACGATGTGTTGTATATTATGGCTACGTGCCATAAAATTCTACACGTAACTCTTTCAGTAATCGTGATTTTTGCGATTTCTCCTTAATTTACGATAACCAGTGTATTTCTTGTGAAAAGAATAAATTTTATTAGGTTTTTATCTACTTGTGCGTTCAATCCATTACGAACGCGTACGCACGCAACAATATTGTAGACTAATAAAATATTCTAAGACAAAACTAAATTTCAGTTAGTCATAGCCAATGTATTTATCATTATTGAAGATTCTTTAGTTTATCAAACCAGCAAATACGTGTATGCCATTTCAAAATACTTAACATCAACAAACAGAAAAGTTAAAAATTGTATTAATTTCAGCTTTGATAGAGATTCATTCTAGATCGTTGCTGATTCTATGACAAAGCTGTGTGTATTCGTAGAATGAAATGCTTCGAAATACTACAAATCCTAGTTGGTAGAGAGTCATAGTAATTTTTTTCCTGTTATTTCTTGAAAGTTTTCATGATATTTGTATAAGTATAGTATTAATTTTTTGCTTTGAAAATCCCCCCCATGATTAGGATTTAGCAAATCAGATCTACGGAAAAAAATATTTGTAATTTACAATAAAGCATACATTTCCCTCTATCATTACTTTTTTATTGTATATCTATATTATACCTATTTCTGTCGCCCAACCGTCATATTGGTTAGCATCGCTGATTGCCTAGTCGAAGGGCTCGGATTGAAATCTCGGAGGAGGCATGGATGTTTGTAAATGTCCGTGCGGCATGGGGGCACTCTAAACATGCAGCGAACCGAAAGTCCTCTGGAGCGGTCGGTGGTATGGCGAAGGTTGGAGAAGACGGGTAAGGTTGGAGAGACCCTCGGACGCGTCCTTCCGGGGTGCTCTCCATCAAAATTGGTGGCGGAATTGAGCTAAATTTCGCTGTCGCCTGTAAAATGCTCAAAACTATTGCCAACGACAGGCATAATATCGAGCTCCTTGCCACGAGAAATTTCGTTGGCGTATGCTGAGTATACTAGTTTCAGGATTACGTGTATCGCCTAGCCAGGTGCCGGTATAACACGGCTAATCCAGCCTTAGAACAGTTCCGAGGGTTCAACCCCCTTCTCTACACCTTGTAGACAATTGACACCAATCGCGATACAGCCAAGCTGGTCCTCTATTTGCTACTTACCAGTCGCTCCAGCTGCCCGTCTCAGAGGGCCATTACCCAGCAAACCCGGGCGCTACCCCCCGGGCTAGAAGAACCAACTGCTCTAAGATTTGTCAGACTCCGGGCTGGACAATAAGTGCCCTTTCTGTAGCCTCCAGAAACACTAGGTTTGTAATTCGTATACCCCGTGGCCGAGATTGCCTAGGTGCACATCCTATCCAATAGCTTCGCAGAATTATCTACGTCCACCGGGGGGGATGCTGACTATACGTCAGGCAAGTGAGCATTAGTCAGCAACAACAAAAACAATATATATTTCTGTTGTATATCTATAACTGTAATAGTGTGTAATTTATCAACAAGCTGTTTATACTATATTTTTTACTATGAAACGTATTATATACACAGATTACTGTGTGTTTTATTTGTCGGTACATATCTGCGCAGCTAATATATTGTGCATATGTAAATTACTAAAAAATAAACATAATTTTAAATTCACAAGACATGGCGTCAAAGATTCGTATGCATGAAACGGAGAGATAAATGGAATAGAAAAACGTGAAATTAGATATAAAACGCTGGCTGCATGAGGTTTGCTTATAAGCGTCCACAGAGCGGATTGTCGCTTCAGCTACCTCTACAAAAAATCGATTTACCCATTTATCGGATGAGGATGAAATGGAAACTAATAATCAATTTACTCAAGTGATAAACTCACAACCAAACAAGGAAGGTGAATTCATCCATCCCTTTAAAACTGCCAAAAGAGTACCACCCGTAATCATCTCAGAAATCACAAATTGGAAGCCCCTACGCGACCAAATCAAAAAATTAATAGAAAATTTTGAAAGTAACTGCAAAGGAGGAGACATACATATTAAGGTTAAAACTCCCGACGAATACAGAAAACTCACAAAATTTTTGGATGACAGTGTTATCCCCTACCACACTTTTCCTTTACCACAAGAGAAGCCTATAAGAGCAGTAATAAAGAAACTACCAGGACACACCCTCCCGGAGGACATTTATGATGAACTAAAAGAACTTGGTATTCCTGTAAAAACGGTACGTCAGGTTACTAAAAAAACAGATACGGAAATAATAAAACTTCCCACCTACATCGCAGAAGTCGAAAGAAGCATAGAAGGTAAAAAGATATTTGACCTCACACACATTCTCGATCTCGGTATACAGGTATGCACTTTCAAGCCTTCACCGGGGCATAAACAATGCCACAAGTGTCAGCGATATGGACACTCAAAAAATCACTGTAAGCATAATGCTCGTTGCTTGAAATGTGGATCCAATCATCTTACATTTACATGTAAGAAAGATAAAAACGTACCAGGAAAGTGCTGCCTGTGTGGCGGAGATCACGTATCTTCTTACCGCGGGTGCCCAAGACATCCAGAAAACTTAAGAAAAAGTGTTGAGGATAAAAAGAAAAATCAATACACTCCAGCATTTACCCCAAAAAACGCTTGGGATAAGGAATTCCCTCCACTCCCAAAAACCAACACTAGCGGACAGAATAGTCAAGATCAAGCTACCCCCAATCAGGATAGAGAAAATAACACCAACCCAATAGGCTCCGTCTTCGAAATGTTCACCTGGTTTCAAAAAATACTACAAAAAGGCCAAGAACTTTTCAACAGGTTCATGAACGCAAAAACCATAGTGGAGAAACTCCAAATTGGCTGGGAAGCCTTACAACTATTACTAAATAATGGTCAGTAGGCTCCTTAATCCAATACAAAATATCCAAACGACTGTTCCAAGCAGTTTGAACATCGCATACTTTAATGCTAATGGTGTGCATAACAAGCATATGGAAATCCAACAATTCTTGACAGACCACAACATAGATGTCTTTCTAATCAATGAAACACATCTAAGAGCCTCCAACAAGTTCAAGATGCATGGGTATAAGACCTTTAGAAATGACAGGACTTTCAGTAGAGGCGGTGGCACTCTGATACTTGTCAAAAATTATATACAAGCTACCAACTTTGAAATAAACGCTAATACGAACATAGAAAACACTGCAGTCATTTTAAACTCGCACACAAGTGCTCCAATAGTTTTTATTGCAGTCTACAACAAACCGCAAAATACTATGTCCAATGCAGACTTAGATAGTTTGCTACAAAGCAACTACCCTACAATTCTTGCTGGCGATCTTAATGCCAAGCACACTGACTGGCATTCCAGAAGAATTAATAGCAATGGTAGCATTCTCAGGCAGTATGCACTCTATAATGACATACGGATCATAGGACCCAACAATTATACCCACAATAGTGTTTATGGAACTCAGGACGTCTTGGACATTATTATCTGCAAAAATACTACTCAAATTCCTTTTCTAGAAGTTATCCACGAGTTAACCTCCGATCATTTACCCGTTAAATTCCTTTATCATGGCTTTCAAAATAAATCTCCTATGAAGAAAATCACTAACTGGGAAGAATTCACAAAAAACCTAGAAAAACTACCAGCACGCCCTGCTCTTTCCGATATTCATGAAATAGAAATGCAGATTACCAAAATCAATGCCAGCATAAACGACGCCATCTACAAATCCACCCATTTTAAAGATTTTCAAAAGCCAAAACTCCCAAATTACCTGATTGATAAAATTAAAGAGAAAAATAGGATAGCAAAATTATGGAGAAGAACGGGCGACCCGAGAATTAAAAGAATAGTAAACAGGAAAGTCAGAGAGCTGAAGAACTTATTAAATGAATATAGATCCGAACAATGGGAACTGTATCTGGATAACATGGACCAGGATCATACAAATATATGGAAATTAGCTAAATGCCTCCGAAACAATAATTACAACATAGGTCCCATTCAAACTACTAGAGGCTTACTCTATTCTAATAATGAAATCTCTGAAGAAATAGCTACCCACCTCGAAAACACCTTTACCACCCCTAATATTAGTAACCAGGACACAGATGAAGATGTCGAAAATTTTGTAAAAAATCTAAACTCGATTAATGGTCATGAACATGTCAAACCCACCTCACCTAATGAAATAAACAACATTATCAAGCGATTAAAAGCTCGTAAAGCCCCTGGATTTGACGGAATCTCAAATAAAGCACTCAAAGTTCTTCCGAAGACATACATTGTTCTGATTACCAACATAATTAATGCTTGTTTAAGGCTAAATTATTTCCCAGGACAGTGGAAGCACGCAATAATCACAGTTTTTCTAAAACCGGGAAAAAATCCAAAGGATGTCAACTCCTACAGGCCTATAAGTTTACTACCAAGCTTAGCCAAAGTATACGAAAGAGTTCTTCAGAAAAGGCTTGTTGAGCATCTAGAAAATAAAAATATTCTTAGTCAAGATCAATTCGGCTTCCGTAAAGGCCACAGCACAGTTCTACAACTGCTTAATGTAACAGAATATATTGCTGATGCTTTCTCAAAAAAGAACACCATAGCAAGTTGCTTCCTAGATTTAGAAAAAGCATTCGACAAGGTGTGGCATGAGGGCTTGCTCTTTAAGCTGCACCTTGCTCGACTGCCTGTTAACTTCATCAAATTGATTAAATGCTATTTAAAAAACCGCACATTCCAGGTTAAAATTAAAGATTCACTATCTGCAAGAAAAAGAATCAGAAGCGGAGTGGCTCAAGGAAGTGTCCTTGGCCCCTTTCTTTTCAATGTCTTTATTAATGACATGCCTACACCATTAAATTCCAAAATTGTAAAATTTGCGGACGATACTGCAATTTTGACGAAATCCATAAAGCCGCAACTCGCCGTCGATAAGCTGGACATTGCAGTCAACCAAATTATCCACTATTTAAATAATTGGAAGCTTAAAGTAAACCCTAACAAATGCCAAGTTTTAATATTCAGAAGGCACAGAAAATTCACTCCCATAGAAATAAACATCAAAATCAACAATCACCCAGTACCCATTGTTAATAAGGTCAAGTATCTCGGTGTTTATTTTGATGCCCAGTTACTTTTTAAAGATCATATAATATATACTTTGCAAAAAGCCATAGCCGCCAAAATTGTGATTCAACCCCTTATGAACAGAAAATCAAAATTAAGCTTGAGACTCAAAAGAAAACTGTATCTGGTTCTAATTAGACCAATCCTTCTATACGCAATACCAATTTGGGCTACAGTCTACAAAACGTACAGGAAAAAACTGCAAGTATTTCAAAACAAAACTTTGAGAGAAATTACAGATTCCCCATGGTTTGTGCGAAACCTTCAACTACACAAAGATTTAAAGATCAACCCAATAGCTGATCAAATTCTTTCAACATGTCACAACTTTTACCAAAATATTAACAGCTCATCCTATGATCATATTCGAGAACTAAGTAACTACGATCCGACCTTAGAAATAGCTGCCAAACGGCCGCGCTCGATATTCCACAATTCCAAGTGGTAAATACTTAAACCAAGAGACTTTGTTCTTTAATATTATGGACTTGATCGGCACCAGATCTGACAAAGCTCAGGTTTATAATTTAAACCTCACAGTATTATCTGTGTTTTCATATTTGTGTAAATGTAAATATCAAGAGACTTTGTATTCATATGGACTTGATCGGCACCAGATCACACAAAGCTCACGTTTATATTTCAAGTTTTCCAATAGTGCAATTTGTGTTTTTCATAAAGTGTGTATAGTGTATAATCATAACGCTGAATTTATTCAGTAAAGACTCAAAAGACAGAGACTTTTGTGCTTGGAAAGGACTTTGTTAAACTTACCTATGAAGCAGTCAACTGCATGGACAGTAAATTAGTGGTGACCCCATCACATGACCTTTATCAGCAGATTTCCAGTACCATTATGTCATGCATTACTATCGATGCTTTCCTATGTCTGTACTTACATGTACATGTATAGCTTCGCCAATTTCGGCGCGGCAGTATTGCCTTTGTTTTTATAATCATCGCCTAAGGGCAGAAATTACCAAAAGTACCGGTAAAAGTTGTTTTTGCAACTATAAGCCGTAAGATCAAAGAACCGATTACGATTAGAGCGGATTGTTGAAAGAAGGATAAAGTTGAAAAGCAAAGCACGCCTCTAATTTTGTAACTGAAACCATTCATACGTAAAAGACATACAGCTGCCTGCGGACTGAAATTCAATAACGTTAGAATTCATTTAACTCAGACCGTATATGGAATAATTTCACTTATCGTTTTTGAGAAATTGTGTATCCCCAGAAGCTTTGAATTATAGCGTTGCATAAATAAATCAACGTGCATTTAGTTTTTAAATGATTAATATTGTTACGGATTTTGTATTTAATTTGCTGTTTTTAGTAGCAATGTAATTGCAATTGCTTTATTTTCCCGTACAATGCAGCATGTGACGAATTTTAAGAGAAAACTAAGCTTATAAAGTAAAAATACAAGAGCGAGTGCACTTAGCATTTAACTAATAGGTATATCGTAATTGTACTCTTTTGCTTTCCAGAAACCTCGCGAAAATAAAAATTACCAGAATGTTCTCGTGCATGATTAAAAAGGTTTAAAAAGCCGGAGAAAAACATCTCAGTTCAGTTGTTTACTAGTTTTGTTGTTGTTGACTGTAGCGAGTTCAAGGTGAGATCGAATTAGCTTTCTCTGCGCTTTGAATTGTGTTCTATTTAACGTTTAAAATGTTAGTAGTTTAAAATGCAACTTCTGTGTGATATTGCGATATTGCGATATTGTTCGCAATATCACACAGAAATGGAAAAATTTCAACATTTTGTTTTATTTCTTGTGATAAGAATAAATTTTATTAAACTTGTCATCAGTCTTGTGCATTCAGTCTATTACGAGCCCGTACGCACGAAACAATATGATTGTTAAACAGAGAACCGAAATGAAAATTTGAAGGAAAGAAAAGCTGAAGTACAGGTGTATAGTACGTTTATTTGCGTATCTGAAATGCGGATTTGAAAGTTACCTAATTAAGGATATACGAAAATGCTCATTTTTAAACGATTTATCTCCAATGTATGGCTGTATAAAATGAATTCTAAAAACGTTTTGAGGATATGTTAAATCTTTTGAAGTATCTTCTTCGTACTAAAAGGAAAATACAGTTTTTAAACCATAGTGTTAATTAAATCTTAGTTTCCCACTTATTATAATTTAATCTGTGTATTAAAAATACTTTATCTTATAATAGATAAAAAAAAGCTGCAGGATCTTTTACGTTTAAATTTGCGTATTAAAATTAATTTATCTCTATCATTACTTAGCCAAAAACCTATAGCATTATCCAAAACCTTAAAAGACAAAAACCTTAAAATTTGCATATTAAAATATTTTATCTTATAATGCATAAAAAACTGTAGAATATTCTACGTTAAACTTTGCGTATTAAAAATCTTTTATCTTATGAAAGATAAAAAAAATGTTGGGTCTCTTAGGCTAAAATTTGCGTACTTTATAAGATAACGTACGCAAAAAGTATTTAATCTTATAAAAGATAAAAACTATATCATCATTTACCTTCATGTAATATCTTTATTATACAAAATCGCATTTATCTATACATTTTAAACTCCATGATTTCTTTAATTTTCAGTTTTATCAAATCTGCTTTAAGAAACTCAATACTTTGTATAAGAGATTTAATGGTGTCTGCCGAAATAATTTGCACTTTGCTATATATTTCATGTTTTAAGATAAGTTTTAAAAAAGTCATTAATTATTCAGGTAACAGGAACCTGTTTTTATGCACACGTACATTTAAACACATTTAACAAATTTTATAACTAATGACAGTTAAATCGCGAAATAAACTCTAATACCCGCAAATACAAAACCGAAAAATGGAGTAAATATTTACAATATAAGAAAAGATTACGTTTTCTAAAACTTATCTACAACGGTCAAACCGTTTCTAATACGAGGAATAAACAAGCAAAAATTTTTCTTAAGATTCAATTAAATTAATTTAACAAGTAGAATACAGAAGTGCTCGTTATCACAAATACATTACGAACCCCATCAAATGTTTTTGTATCTAAATTTGGGAAATAATAAATAATTCACTTCTCTAATGATGCCAAATAGTCAAAAACAATTTTATGAATAGTTTTATTAAAATCTTTTGGAATTGACTCAAACTTTTCCAAATTGCCTTCCTGAGCTTTATTCTCCCATAAAGTTTTATTTGGTTTTGGTTTATTTGTATATTTGGTTTTCTACTAGTTTATCTGTTGAGTTTAATATGTTTTCCTTCGGCCCATGATTACTTGAATTTATTGTATTAAAAAATCTAAAAGATTTCAGATTTTAAATTACGTCCAAAGGCGCGTTTTTTTTAACTTTTCGTGTGCTACCTTTTTTTATTAAATATCATGTACTACGTACTCAAACCATAAAATTCAGTTCAAAATCAATATCGCAAAATCATTTTAAAATGAACATATCTTTAGAATTTCCGTAAGTCTCGTGCGCTGGAGATAAAAATGTTTTTTTTTTCCGTACAGTGTTGCCATTGCTCGCTTTGAAATCATTTAGTTTGTTAATCAGAAATTCGTTGAAATGTTACAAAACATAAAATCGATAATAAAGCAAATTTCAAATTCAAAATTAGGGCTTCCAGATGCCCATATTCGCAGTAGGATTACGTCATTCAAAATTCGATGGCTCTAGGTTTTATCACAATGCGAGAAACATGCATACATTTACGCAGATTTTTCATTTTTTAAAATTTAATGCAGAGCGATAACATTTAGTGGCAACAATTTGAAAACGGGCATTCAGAGTGAATCGACGCAAAATCGCAAAACGAAAATAATAGTCCTTCGGGACTAAATCCCTTTGGACTAAAAATAACAAAAAAGTCTGACAAGCTAATCTCCCATCTGCACCAATCAGAAATTCTCAATTTAAATTATATATTGAATGGCGCGAAAATGCTCCGAATTGCACTCTCCTCCAGACCACCAAAATCGGCTTGGATACCATAATTGGCGGGCTTATTAATATCTTAAAAACCAAATTTCGCCAATTCTCATGTGTACCGTATACTAGGATTAAACCCATTATAATTACTACATATATTTCTAAAATTTGGCGGCGCAGAAGGCAGAATTTCTTTGCAGCAGGCTTTCATAATTTATAATAAATTAAAAATAAAAGGCTCCTAACTTCTGACTAGTAAAGTAAAACTAAGCAGAATTAAAATGGGAACTTAACCACTATAAGAATCAATATATTTCTAGTGCTTTAATATGGTTAAATTCTTTTCATGTGCTTTAGTACGGTACATTTGGTATTAAAAATGCGATAAATTAAATCATTATGAATCGTGATTTGCATGCATTTGCATGATTAATAAGAAACTGAGAAAATCGATAGTTTGGTTTAATTAACGTTTGCAAAGAACAAAACCAACAGCTGGGAAGAAAGCATTAAAAAGGCTATATTGATAGTGCACGTGCTAATGACATAGTAACTTAATAGCTTTTTAATGTTCATTTCTTGTTTGAGTTCGCTTTGGTTTTGCCCGTTGTATTATTATCAGTGTTCTTAGATATCTAACAAACGCGCCATCTTTCGGATTTTGTTTTGTTGACAATATCATTTAGGCTAGAATTAAAAGAAATAGAAAATGGTCTACTAAAATAAGCTCACACATTTTCCATTTGCGAGTACAGTTCTGTTAATGTGTCAGCGATGCATGTGTGTTTGTATAATGGACTCAATGTTTTCCACCTTGAAATGTACGTGTAGGAGGAACGTGCTTGACAATTACCTGTTAACATCGTCAGGATAATTCTCAATATTAAAAATGTACGCGAATTACATGAATTACATGGGTTGAGAATCACTGTGATAGATATTTGAAACTTATATTTATTTGTATATACATGAAGTATGATGTTTTTTAGAGTTAAAAATCTGATGCTTGTGATACGTGATTAAAATGATTTATTAAACAATAGACACATGTTTGAACGATGATTTACAGGAATTAATAGACAGCAGAAAATTACATAAATTGGCGCTTATTGCATTGAATGGTTAAAAGTACGTATTAGCTGTTGAAAATTATTTAGTTATTTAATTTTATTTAATGGTTTTCTATTATAAGCTGATAAACTGCAATAACCAATTTATTAGTCCAAAGGGGCAATTTGCCCAGAGGGACTATTAATTTCGTTTTGGCACTTTGCGTTGATTCACTACAACTGTTGCTTCACTTTTCAAATTGTGACACCAAATATTATCGCCCTGTATTATACTGAAAGAAATTAAATAAAGAAGAATCTGCATAAATGTATGTAAGTTTCTCGCATTGCGAAAAAACGACGGTACCTAGAGCCATCTAATTTTGAATAACGTAATCCTACTGCGAATATGGGCATCTGGAAGCTCAAATTTAAAATTTGGATTTTGTTTTATTATCGATTTCATATTTTGTAAAACTTGAAGGAATTTTTGATTAACAAACTCAAAGATTTCAAAGCGAACAATGGCAACGTTGCAGAGAAGAAAATACTTTAATTCCCGCGCCCGAGACTGTATCGGAAATTCTAGGGATATTGTCATTATTTAAGTTAGTAGATGACGCTGCTATTGCGAAACAGATTTATTAAGTCAATCACGTGACTATTAGTACTTTGGAGCCGAGGGTAGATGTTTATTTTTAGCTGAATTCGCAACGCAATTCCTTTGGCTTAAGAATAAAATCGTATTTTAATGCAGTCTATTTACTTGTAGTTATTAATTCTCATCTCAGCGCCATTAATTTTTTGGTCCTGTTTCACCGGAGGATTTATGAGTTTTTTTGGGAACAATAATTCCCTTTGCTCAAGTTTGATTTCGTACGCTACGACGTTACGAACGCCGCATAAACCATTTTTACTACTTTCGATTCGTAGATTTGTTAACGAAGTTTCGCATCTTATGTTTCATTTTGTTTTTTAATCTCTGCAACGAACATTTATTTGTCATCTCCTGATGGATAATATGCATTTTTCGAATAAATCAAATACTTTCGATGCTATGGACTGTTGCTGACTGATCTGAGAGAATGCATCTGCTGTATCAATTTAGGGTAAGTCAATTTTACATTTTTCACAATGGATATGAAATCAGTATTTTCTTTTTTTAAAAAGTTCGATTTTTGCTTCATCAACTTTAGCTATTTCAGAATTACTTTTATCTTTCAATTTCGTTAAACTGCCTTTAGCGACAAGTTCGATTTTTGCTTCATCAACTTTAGTTATTTCAGAATTATTTTTATCTTTCAATTTCGCCTAAAGGCAGTTTAACGAAATTGAAAGATAAAAATAATTCTGAAATAGCTAAAGTTGATGAAGCAAAAATCGAACTTTTAAAAAAAAGAAAGTGAACATTTTAAGTGAAGATGTTTTACTCATTTTTGATAACATTTATATGACATGTGAGGAAAAAGAAGTTGATATCTATGTTGAAGAATATCAAATAATTCAAAATACAATTGATGATTTCTACTTGGATTTAGAACGAAAGGGTTCTCGCCTCGATAGTTCAGTCAGTGTTAAATCAGATACTACAGAAGTAAAACTTCCGAAATTAACTTTACCTACCTTTAACGGAAACTTAGATCAATGGCTTACATTTAGCGATCTTTTTTAAGGACAGTGTACACAATAATGTTAATTTATCAGACGCTCAAAAGCTTCAATACCTTAAAAGCTCTCGTAAGACTGAAGCTCTGAAAATAATTCAAGCTATACCTATTTCAGATTCAAATTACAAAATTGCGTGGGATTTACTCGAAGATAGATTTTCGAATAAACGCGAACTGGTGAATTCATTAATTAAGAAGCTTGTTACGCATCCAAATGTTTCTGATTCAGCGAACGCTATTTTGAATCTTGTTGACGTCACTAATGAATGCATTCGTTCCCTAAATGTTCTAGAGCAAAGAGTCGAAGGCTTTGGTGACACATTTGGTAACTCATTTACTTGTAGAAAAATTGGATAAAAATACACGCATTTCGTATGAGAGGCACTTAAAAGGCGATCAACTAGGAACATTAAACGCATTACTTACGTTTCTAAAGGTACATGCTAGAACACTTCAGTTTGAAGGAAAGAATGATAAGTACTAAAGTCACATCGTTGGTTTTAGAAAGTACTACAAATTGCCTTTATTGTAAGAAAGATCGTTACTTATATAAGTATGATCAATTCGGTAAATTGCCTGTTAGCAAGAGATTCAATTTTGTGAAATTTAATAAACTTTGTTTTAATTGTTTATCTAATGTGCATAATGTTAAGGCTTGTAAAAGCTTGAGTAAATGCAAAACGTGTCATAATAATCATCATTCATTATTTCATTTCACGAAATCTCGAGATACTAGTTTATCTGCTACTGATAATAATGGAAATACATTGTCCATTCATGTGAGGGTGTTTACTCCTCAAAATATGACAGAAAATACTATCCTAGATAACGTTTCTAATAATTTTAATGAGATACACTCTAATTTTGTGAATAATGGAACTATAAACAAGGACGTTTTGTCGTGCATTGCTGCAATTAAGGTTCGTGACGCACTAGGTAATTTTGTACAGTGTCGAGCCTTGTTGGATTCTGGCTCATAGGCAAACTTCATTACTGAGATTTGTCTTTCAAAACTTCGTCTGGATAGAAAAAAAGGCAAAGATCCAGGTATCTTACCTAGGACCAAACGCATCTCAAAAAATTGTGAACTAGAGATTACCTTCTCCCCTCACTTTGGCTCAGAACCTTCCTTTACAAGTTCTGTTTTTGTTGTAGACAAGGTTTGTGGAAACTTACCACATGTATCATTACCATCAAATATTGTGAATTCTTTCAGTGATCTGATTTTGGCGGATCCTACATTTTATGAATTTGCTCCAATAGATATTCTTCTAGGAGTCATGTTTTCACACTTCTTTTGGGTGAACCAATTAAACAAAACCAAGAACTTCCAACATCTGTTGGTTCAAAATTAGGTTGGATTATTTCAGGAACGGCATTAGTTAATTCTTATGTGAACTCTTGCATATCATTAAATAATTTAGAGTTAGCTACTGATGAATTAGTTAAGAAACTTTGGACTCTCTCACCATTTCCGGAAGAAACTGTTCTGTCGAAATCCGAAGTAAAGTGTGAGGAACATTTTAAAACCTCTCATAACAGAGATAACACGAGTAGATATGTAGTAAGATTACGATTCAATAAATCGTCATCAGAATTAGGAGATTCAAGGGAATTAGCTTTGAGAAGGTTTTTCCTTTTGGAAAATAGATTAGTAAGAAAACCTGAACTGTATAACTTATATAAGGAGTGTTTTGATGAATATTTGCATTTGCAACATATGGAAGTCATACCTAATTCCGAACCTGTCCCTCCAATAGTCTATTATCTACCTCACTACCCAATATTTAAACCATCAAGCACTAGCACTAAATTAAGGATTGTACTTGACGCATCAGCAAAAACATCCAGTGGATATTCATTTAACGACTTGCTGCTACACGTAGGTCCTAGAATTCAACCAGTGTTGTTTGACATTCTCATCCGATTTAGAACACATGCTGTTGCTATCAGTGTGGATATAGAAAAAATGTATGGACAAATTCGTGTGCATCAAGAAGATAAGATTTTCCAGGGCATTCTTTGGAGAAATCATGTGAATGAACAAATTTAAGAATATCGACTATTAACGGTGACATACGAAACTTCCCCTGCACCTTTCTTATCAACCCGTTCTCTTCTCCAGTTAGCTTTACATGAACAAAGGGATTTTCCAAGGGCTTCGGAAGTTATCAAATCTGATTTTTATGTGAATGATCTTTGAGCAGGTGCTGCATCAAGAACTGCTGCCAAAAATTTAATACATGACATAGATAATCTTATGCGCAGAGGAGGCTTCATACTTCGGAAATGGTCATCTGACATGCCTGATGTATTAGAAGGAATACCACAGGAACTCAGAGAAAATGCACTTGTTAGGCATTTTCAAGGAACAATCAAGAAAGGTGTTAGGAATAAACTGGCATCCCCAAAGTGACACATTTCATTTTAACATTCTACCTTTTGTAATTTCAGTTGTCACTAAACGGAATATGCTGTCAGAAGTTATCAGACTCTTTGACCCCTTAGGCAGGTTAGACCCAGTTATTATTTTTCCAAAAATATTTTTTCAAGATTTGTGGAGTGACAAGTCAGATTGGGATGAAACTTTTAATCCAGAACGATCCACCATTTGCACTCGTTTTCAGGGAGAATTAAATTAGCTTATTAATTTAAAAATTACTAGAATGATTTTAATTGATAATCATTGCAAGATAGAGTTACATGCCTTTTGTGATTCATTTGAGAAGGCGTATTGTGCAGTTATTTATGCCAAATCGTTTTCTGAAGAAGAAAGTAAGGTGTCATTGATATGTGCAGAAACAAGAGTTGCACCATTTAAAACACAATCTTTACCACAACTAGAACTGTGTTCCTCACTATTGCTAGCAAATCTACTAAAGATAACGATGAAATGCTTGAATGTTCCCGCTAATAGTTGTTTTGCATGATCAGATTCTACTATCTCTTTATTTTGGATTGCATCTGAATCAGGGAGATGGCTGCCTTTCGTAGCCAATCGAGTGTCGAAAATTCAAACTGCCATTCCTGAGGTGAATTGGAATCACGTTCAAGGAGAAAATAATCCTTCTGATTATGTTACTAGAGGATTACAACCTAATGAATTGAATGAATGTGATCAATGGTTAAATGGACCTTCCTGATTACTGAATATTAATCCGGAATCTGTATTGGATGAACAAATGGAATTGGACAGTCAAGAAGTAGCCAAGGAAGAAAGAAAATGCATTATTTCTAATTTAGTTAAAATTGATGATGACTCTTTTCTTTGAAAATTTTCATCTTGAATAAAATTATGCCGTATCGTTGCTTATTATTTACGATTTATCAACAATCGTTACAGCTTAACGAGCCTTTTTTTCGAGTTCTTTAACTCCATTCTTTGATGAAGGAGAAATTATTCGTGTCGGAGGACGACTAAGGAATTCAAATATTTTTTAAAATCAAAGACATCCTATGCTCATTCCTCAAAAACATTTCATTTCTAAGCTCATCTTTAGACATTATCACGAAATGCATTTACATCCACCTCCTGCATTTTTGCTTTCTATAATTAGACAAAGTTTTTTTATTGTCGCTGCTAGATCTGAAATAAGAAAAATTATTAAGAATTGTGTTGTTTGCTGTAGACATCGTGCCCAAGTTGCAAAACAAATAATGGCCGACTTACCATTGTCTACAGTTAGAGCTGAGCTTCACGAGCTTTTTTTCAAGTGGGGGTGAATTTTACCGGCTCATTCATGATAAAACACAGAGCAGGCTGTGGACAAAGGGCTTTAAAGGGTTATCTTTGCCTTTTTGTTTGTTTCATCACGCCGAGCAGTTCATCTTGAAGTCGTCGAAGACCTTTCTTCTAAGGCTTGTGTGGAAGCATTAAAACGGTTTATATCCAGGAGAGGAAAACCAAAGGAAATATTTAGTGACTGTGCGACGAACTTCAAGTGTGTTAGCAAGGAAATGCGTAAGGCTTTCTTTTTATGTCAGAAAAATGAACATCTCCATTCTTTCCTGAGTTCAGAATATATTAAATGGAATTTCATTCCTCCAGCCGCACCACATTTTGGAGGACTTTAGAAATCTGCAGTAAAATCTATGAAGTATCATCTTCGAAGATCAATGGGAGCAGGTATCTTGATGTATCCCGAATTTACAACCTTGGTAACACAGGTTGAGGCCTGTATAAATTCGAGCGCCTTGGTTTCCACAATCTGATGATTCAATTGACATTAGTGTTCGCGCACCTGGACATTTCCTTATTGGTACATGTCTCATATCATTGCCCGAAGAAAATTTAGAAGAACCGAAAAATATTTTTGATCGATGGAAATTGAGATTACTAATTTTCCAAAATTTTTGGAAAAAGTGGAGTTGAGAATATCTGTCTGAGTTACAACGTCGAAATAAGTGAAAGAAATCTCACGAAAATATGTCTGTCAACGACTTAGTCCTGATTAAGGAAGAAAACATACCACCTCTTCTAGTATTTTTGAGCCGAGAGTAGATGTTTATTTTTAGCTGAATTCGCAATGCAATTCTTTTGGCTTGAGAATAAAATCATATTTTATAATATAGTGCAGCTAAACCTAATTTTTGTTATGATAGCGGCCTGTTTGTTTACATTTGAAGCTTAGCAGATAGTGGATTTGTTGCCAATCTAGAGAAACTAAGCTTCGCAAGAACAAAGTAACGTCTTCTTTTATTATTGAGAATTAAATTATTCTTGATTCATTCTGGAATTATCATTTAAGTTATGAGCTGGTTTTTGCGTAAAAATTGTAATTTTAATTGCAAAAATTGATTAAACTGTATTTGGTGTTTTATGTTTTTCTATAACTTTCAATTTTTAGTGAAAATATTTTGAATTTTATGTATTTTTGCCTTATCGCGATGTGTGAACTGAATGAATTAGTAGCGCATGCGCTACTAATTCATTCAGTTCGACTACTAATTCATTCAGTAAGCGACGCTGAATCGTCTGTGAAAAACTGTTTCTTTTTTATTTGTTTAATTTCTTTTATACATCGTTTTAGACTTATTATAGTATTTGAATAGAACTTGTGGTAATTCTTCAGATGCTATAATCTTTGCTCACTCTAGAGTTATAAAATGAATGAGATGTAACGCTGTTAAGTGAACGTAGCCCTGAAGTGTGGCTAAGGTAAATAAATATAGTGCATTAATTCTATTGTGGTTTATGCACTATCGACGAAGTTATTATGAATCATAAAAAATTTGGGAACCATTGGATGAAGGACAGTGTTTGGAATGTCTAAACATATTTATCTGACATGACGTACTTATTACACGTAAACCTACCGAGTGGACGAAAATAATGTGTCATGCAAAGAAACAAACGGGCAGAAAATGTTCCGTTTTATGAAAAACATATTTGTTTTTCCACGCAAATATGAATACATGAAAAAACTTTCTGTTTATTCAAAGTAATAGAAAGATACTTTTTCTTGGGAAAGAAAACAAATGGAAATGTTGTTCTAGTTACTTTCTGTTCCTTGATATGGTTGGCGATCGATCACGGCTCACCCCTAAAAGGGTCAGACAACAAGAGAGAGATGTACCCCTTTCCCCTTCCTTCTCTACCCGGAAGTGATCACGGGCTTGCGCAGTCACCATTTTCTGCTGAGTGTGTTTGTTGATTTTCTGTGCTTTTATAAAACGAGCGAGGAACGTTTCAGCATAATTCCACATTCGAGAAAGGATTTTATTTAAGTATGTTTCGCAAACCAAAATATTTGCGGTGGCACTCTTAAAAAGTGTTTAAACAAATGTTATTTTTCTAGCGATACATTGAAAATAATATCGCAGTAATGAAACTATTGAAAAATAATAAAAGAGTAAATTCACTGTTGTTGTTAAATAGCTGATTTTGTGAAGGATATTACTCAGATGATTTTTAGAAGCTTTTTTGTTGATTTTTTTATGTCTTTTCACATTGGCGAAAATTCCTTCATCATTAGAAACGTGAAGGTGACAAAAAATGTTTCAAAATTATGCTTCATTCTTGTCGAATATTTACAATACTTTGCAATTAAACCAGTCTTTCTAGTCATGGATTAAAATTGTAAGCTTTTACATTACATTATGTCTTTTACATTAGGCATTATTTATATATAAATAGAATACAAAGTAAAAAATATTTTATGAGAGATGAAAGGTTAACCAACTTCATCGCTTTAAACTTAGGCAAAATTAATTCAACCCCAGATCTAGTTCCTGTTCAAACGAAAAGCTCTGTAAGTACCATTTACATTTTTCTAAAATCTATTTTCACACTAAATACGTTTCACGTAATGGGGCACATTTAGAAGGAGGCGTAGCTGTATATATATATATATATAAAGAATAGAGAAGTTCGAAATACAGCCTCTAGATTCCAATTTTCAAGCTGTTTTTAAAAATGGTAGACTATAGTTGGCTATTCATTTGTGCTGCATTTAAAATTACAGATATGTTATATCCCAAATCAGTAAAGTTGTAGAGACATTAGGTATTTTGCAAGCAGGAGTTGGGAAAAATGGGGAACACCTTCGCCGGGAATCGAACCACAGATCTCTCGGTTATACATCGAGCGTGCTGACCACTATACCACGATATCATACGAAGAAGGTGGGAGTAATACCTTATACACTCCCTCTTTCAAAGGGCGACTGGGGTTTGGGGGACCCTGTCGCCAAATCCAGGTGGTGGAGAATCATCATCCACCACACTTTTAGTTCGGGCGCCAGTGTAGAGACATTAGGTATTTTGAAAGCAGGAGTTGTGAAAAATGAGCAACGCCTTCGCCGAGAATCGAACCACGGACCTCTCGACAACGCGTCGAGCGTGCTGACCACTACACCGCGAAGGCATGCAAAGGAGGTGGGAATAATACCTTATAAATTTTGCATGAAGGAGTAAGTTAATTTACTTTTTATTTTTTCATTCGCTCAGAGTAGAGTCATTAAGTTATTTCGAAGCAGAAGACATGAAAAATGAGCAATGCCCTCGTCCGGACTCGAACCTCGGACCTCTTCAATACGCGCCGAGTGGGCTGACCATTACACCAAGAAGGCGAGCTAAGAAGGTGGGAGAAATACCTTATAGCTATTCGTTGCAAAGCATACAACTACGTATTATCCTTGTCGTAAATCATAAATGGGAGACACTGAAATCTATGAAATTATAATAAATTGCCCTTGTGGCGAATTTTCTCGGACCAAATATCTTGTGACCAACAGAAATGTAAAGCTAATTAAGAAAAGGCTTTCACACAGGAAAATGTGGAAGTTGTTTTCTAAGGTTGTATTTGATTAGATAGTGTTAAGTAGTCCGAAAAATCCAGCAAATGTGAAGCAAATTGTCGCTATGCCCGAAACAAATCGCAATGTCTGAAATATAGCTATGTCTGAAACAAAGAAACGTACGTAGAAAGGTTAAAATCAAGTTTTTATCTAAGCAGAATATAAATTACAAACGCACTCTCTGAAGCTACAATAAAAGCCACAACTTGTGGTGATGCAACTAAACATAACAGTCAAATTTAAATCAGAATCTCTGACCAGTAGTCAAGGGCTGTATAATTAAATATTACTAGAAGCTGGCTTACTATTCTACCGGAGAATCAAAGTTCCGGCAGCGATAGAACGCAAAGCCGAATAATTGCAACTATCAGAGCTATCAGGAAACTAGCATGTAGCGTGCACGCAAAGCGAGAAATACGCACTATATTTAACTTCCAAAACCTCAATTTAAATACTGTGAATGTGTTATTTGCATTCTGTTGAGGAATACGAAAAGGAGAAGTTATAGTAAAGACTGAAATTATAAGTAACTGATAACATAAAATTTCTTACAATAACATAAAATTTCTTACAATAACATAAAATTTCTTACAGTTTCATATAAAATAAATATGTATAAGTCTGGTGTTCATGTTTCCTTACTTTTACATGTTCATGTTTGCTTGCTTTAATCTCTGGATGCAGATCCCAAAGAAGTTGCCTCTATTAATTTTTTTGTGCATTATTTTCCGGCAATAACTCTAATCCTGGAAAGTTGACTACATAGGGTTCTTACAGCTTACACAATATGTAACATAACTATAAGCTATTTAAGAAGTCCTATAAGAAGTAATCCCTTCCGTTAAGAAAGGTTGTACAGACATTCGGTTTTTTTTTAAACAGAAGACATGAAGAAATGTTAAGTGCTTTCACCGGGACTCGAACCTCGGACCTCTCGAATACGCGGCAAGTGTGCTGCCCATTACACCACGAAGGCGGAAGAAATACCTTAGATACTCCCCCTTTTTAAAGGGCGACTTGGGATTAGGGGACCCAGTCGCCAAATCCTGGTGGTGAAGAATCAACCTGCATCACCTTTTTTAGTTCGGGAGCGACATAAGAATTTTTTTTTTGAAGCAGGACATATGAAGATATCTGCAATGCCTTCTCCGGGACGCGAACCCCGGTGTGACGGAAATACGTGGTGAGTGTGCTGACCGTTACACCACGAAGGCATGCTAAGAAGGCGGGAGAAATACCCTATAACGTAACCTTGTGTCTGCAACATTCAGTTAAAGAAGAAGCAAACAATATTTAAATGTAAAATATTTGTCTAAAAAGCATAATTATAACTAAAACATTTAAAGCTTATTATTAGAGATATTTAGAATTTTAAGACCGATGATAATATAATTAAAATACGATAATTATTTCCTTTTAAACAGTAACTTCCCCGTAGAAAATTCTAATGTTTCCAGCACATGATTTCCCGCCAATTCCATACATTAATTTAGAAGTGGCGGAATGTCCCCGGGTTTTAAGTAACCTATCACTTCGGTTGATCATTTGTAAATAAAAACTAATGGGTTTATACATTTTATGGCTCAATGTAAATAATAAAGACTAATTAGTTTTTATTATTTTCTTCTCCAATACAATGGACAATGATAGCAATACATGCTCATGCCCACATCAATTCAGATGCTTTGATTTTAAAATATTCCATGGTCGTAGTACATCGTCTGGTCATGTAGTATTTCGGTTTCGCAAATCAATGATTTAACCACTCACTATCACTTAACAGCCACAAATTCTCTGAAGAGAGAATGCTAAGTATTGCCATACATTTCTTTTTGTATTTGGTACATTATTTATATTTACTACATCATTTCTTTTGAAATAGTATATAATATTATTATTATTATTATTTATTACGTGTTTCGGCCTTAGGCACTACACAGCAAGGGAGGAATCCCCATGGATGACATTTTAGAGAAACTGGCTCGTATTCACAATACACATGGGGAAAACCACGAAGCACCCACGCAGCCAGCAAATTCGCCTAGACTCGAACCCCATACCGAACTACCAGTACACAGTGGTTTTCAGTGCTCTGCCGCTGGTGGCCCGCTAGAATAATACATAGAGATAGCATTTGGTGACGTCACCTTCATATTTGAAAAGAGATTCTACACAAAAGTGAAACAAAGATATTGGGGATTGTGGCTGATGCATTCAGTTCTTCCTAACGAGAGCTCTTCTCCATAATGAGCTCCTTCTCGTTGCATTTAGAACAATTCCAAGAATATGTTGTGTGTGACTTATCTCACTTACGTGACAGCAAGCCCACGAAATTCATCTTGGCAAGGAGTGCAAAGCTGCTTATGTCGTTGGCAAGAGCCTTGAGCACCATAAGGAGATAGTACGAACTTTGCTCAGTTCACCCTCAAATTTTGATGGAGAGCACCCCTGGGAGACGGGTCCAAGAGGCTTTTCTCACCCTCGTTCCTCTAACACAAATCTCTTTTGGCTCGCCGCATATTTAGAGTGCCTCCATGCCACATAGACACTATATATTTACAGACATCCATGCCTTCTCCTGGATTCAAACCCGGGCCCTTCAGTACGGAAGTCAGATTCAATAACCAGTACCCCGGTTGGACGCCATTCCAAAACTATATTTCATGCTAATAAATGTAACATATTGTTCTCAATCACATACCTATACATGGTACTAAAATGCAGAAAAATTATTAAGCAATTTATCCGGGATTGGGAACCGGGCCCTTCTGTCCCGCAGTAGGCTTCCCTAACCATTTTACGGTCTGGGAGGATAGCTCAAAAGGGTTTGTTAAGTTTTTTTACACCCTTGCTGAGCTCGCAGCCTATTAGTCTGTTGTAGTACTCAACTCCTGTTACTCTTTTTTTTGTCTTTTTAGCTTTATTATTACGCGTCGTTTCCTTCGCTACGCCATATACAATTCAACAGCAAAATTATAAGAATTTTTAAATCAGTGTAGCAACATATGCTTAGTATTCCCCATAGAGTGTTAAGTGTCGGCATGCATTTTTCCATTTTTTTCAGTCTTTTCTTAGTTCATTACATTAATGTTCAGTTTTTTTAGATAAAATGGATTACATTTTTTTTTTTTTGTATTTTTACTTTTAAAGTTTTGGGTGTTAATTTGAATCATTAAATACCACGTTCTTCGCACTTCAACTACATGAAATTCAATTCAACGTCAAAATCACAAAATATTTAAAAACAACATATCTTTAGAATTTCCGATATACAGTCTCTCGAGCTGGAAATAAAAATATTTTATTTTGCACACCGTCGCTACTGCTCACTTTCAAATCGTTGAGTTTGTAAATCAGTAATTCGCTAAAGTTTCACAAAATATGAAATAGATTACAAAGTAAATACGAATTTAAGAATTCGGTCACAGGCCAGCGTGATGTGCGTCTGTGCTGAAATTCTAATCATTTGCATATCTCACCTCCGCTAATGCATGTTGTAAATTTCATGTTATTTGCATGCTTCCTTCAGGGTGTTGCATTTACGGTGGCCAGCAGTGTATTATTATTGCACGTGAGCAATTGTGTGACGAAGTAAGTTTTGTGTGTTTCGCATTTTTTTGGCTGTACTTTCTTGTGTTCCTGCATTTTACATTTTTATATTGCACTTTGCGCATAAAATTTTATATATCTAAAAACGTTTTATTGATTTGTAATGTATTGTTGGGTGTGTAATGGTTCACAATAGATTGAATGCGCAAGTCCGATAAAAGGTTAATAGAATTTATTCTTATTGCAAAAAAATGTATATATATATAAAAAAACACTGGAATTTTCCTCACAGATATTCGTACAATATCGCAGTATCATGCAATATAATAAGTAGTTATCCTTTAAGCGTTGTTGTTAAACGTTGTCTTCTAGCGTTTAAAAACGTTAGAATACCACGCAATGCAAAGAGAAAGCTAATCCCATCTCACCGCGAAGTCGCAAAAAAAAAAAATAACAACAGCTAGCTAAACAACAACAACAACTGAGCTGAGATGTCCCTCTCCGGCTTTTAAAATTGCAATCGGTCGCGAGACAGTTCTAGTAATTTCTTTGCTTCTCGAGGTATCTGGAAAGCAAAAATGTAGAATTGCGGTTATAGCTAACACATCAGTCAATTACATTTATTCATTTTAAATATAAATTGCGAGATATCTATTTATTAAATGTTAAATGCGCCTGCTCCTGTATTTTTACTTTTTCTGCTTAGCTTTCTCTTAAAATATACCTCGTGCTGCATTGCACAAGGATGTAAAACAATTTTAATTATAATTCTACTAAAAATAGCTAACTAAATACAAAATCC
This sequence comes from Stegodyphus mimosarum, assembly GCA_000611955.2. Classification (NCBI taxonomy): domain Eukaryota; kingdom Metazoa; phylum Arthropoda; class Arachnida; order Araneae; family Eresidae; genus Stegodyphus; species Stegodyphus mimosarum. The sequence continues at coordinate 77,777 of KK116324.1, forward strand.
GTAACAATGTTATATGAAATAACTTTTGTGTATTTTCCAAATTATTATTTATGTGATTTCTTTCTTACTACATAATCTACAGCTAAATATCAATAAAAACTAACTATCAAATTATCAATTGCATTATTGTTTTTGTAACCGATGGGTTCTTGATTATCCCAATCTAACCATTAATTCCCTTTAAAATTTCATGGACCCTAGGGGTCAATACGAACCCCGTTGGGATTCTCTCTAAATCAATGAATCAATCCATTGCTATAGTTCTGTAATAATTTATTGCAAATTTAACGACAATTACGTAAATAATTTTTTAATAATGCTTGTATATTTGAGTTTTTTTATCATTACATGCTATAAATTAATTAGTTTTTAATTTTTTAGCTCGTTTTTAATTTCACAGTTCAGCATTTCTCAAATTTCAGCGTAAGTTTTATTTGTTCTTTCCTTCTAATTACTATTTTTTGCTATTATTTGTCTGCCAATTGCTCATGTTTTTGCTCACTTCATTTGTTGTTTCTTTCTTCTAATAAGAGCTCTCGAATTCCCTCCCCCAGTATCATTCAAGGTTCTGCTACAAAACTTGCGCCTATTTTTTAAGATAATATTGTTGTTATGTTCTCATTAATTTTGATCTTTTTAAGCGTATGTTGTATAACTTGTCTTTCTTTATTAAAAGCTTCTTCCTTTACTTATGCTTTATTAAAACATAAATATCTTAACATTTAAACAGGCTAAAGTAGCTATGCAAGGTTGTTTCAGTGAATTTGATTAGCTATTCAAAGTTTGATTTTTTTTTTCGTATGAGCAAACATTTAAGTTTATTCAGTATTTAGTAAAATATTTTGCACTTTTAGTTATCGCAGTTTTATATTTTAGAGAATATAAGCGGTTTCTTAAATATTTAAAATATTTTAAGTACGTTTGTAAAGTGTGTTTGTTGTTATATGCTATGTAATAATAATCAAGAATCTGAATGTAGAAAATTCCGAACTATTTTTTTTTAAGCTGGTGAATTGGGAAATATGATAAAATGATAAACTGAAATCTAATGTGAAATTTTTCTAAAAACAGAATTTTAGTATTACATATATCTAAAACTGAAATTTTATTGCAAATAAAGATGCATAGATGAAACATATTACTATTTAAAATTAGGAAAGCAATAACCTTGTGTTTGGTGTAGATCTTAATCCACACTCGATTTACACTTTATAAACAAAAAAACAAATAAACAGACGCACCAAGAAGGAATCAACCGATCGCTTTAAAACTTTGCATGCATGAATGTTTTGACCTAATAGGTAAATGACTAAAATTTTGTGTCTAATGAATGAATAATGTAATCTCCAGCGCATCGGAACTGCGCTGTTGCATACCATGCTTGTAGGTGTTTTTTAGTCCAAAGGGAGTAGGCCAATTTGCCCAGAAGGACTAATAATTTCGTTTTGGCATTTTGCTTTGATTCACTATAAATGTCGGTTCACATTCCAAATTGTTGCCACCAAATATTAGAGCCCTGTATTATATTTAAAGAAATTAAATATGAAGCATCTGCATAAAAGTATATATGTTTCTCACATTGTGATAAAACAACGGTACCTAGAGACATCCAGTTTTGAATGACGTACTTCTCCATCCGAATATGTGCATCTGGAAGCCCAAATTTCGAATTTGCAGTATTATCTATTTCATATTCTATAAAGCATTTATGAGCTTTTGATTAAGAAACTCGACGATTTCAAAACAAGCAATGGCAACAATGGACAAAAAACCTTTTTATCTAAAGCGCGTGGAACTGTGTATCGGAAATTCTAAAGATAGACTCCTTTTAAAATTATTCTGCGATATTGCTCTTGAACTGAATTTTATGGTTTAAGTGCGATGAACATGATATTTAATAGATGAAGATAACACACAAAATGATAAAAAAAACGCTCCTTTGGGCATTATACACTGGTGTGCAAAAACTAAGGACGAAGTCGAAAAATTAGATATCAGCTGAACGAAGAGGCAGAGCGGACAGAAAGACCAATCAGGAGATTAAGTAAGGTGATGTACGGTAGCACATGCGCAGATATGCAGGTAAACGTAATGGGGGAGTGTCTGAGTAGAATAAAGCATGTTGTCGGCGTAAGATCAGTATTTCTGGCAAAGAGATTGCACGCCGTATAGCAATTAAAATCACACCGAGTTCCTGCCTCAGCGAGAAATGACGAATAATCAATCTGTTAGACGACATCTGGATGCTTTTACCCGAGGTCGAATCATTGGGAAGTTGGAGGAAGGCCGCAGGGTGACAAGTGTGGCTGCAGAGTTCGGAATTGCTCACAGCATTGTTTCACGACTTTGGAGACAATTTCAAACTACAGGAACAGCTATCCGGGGGTTTAGTAGTGGTCGTCCACGAGGAACCACATCCGCAGATGACCGGTATATTGCCTTACAGGCCAGAAGAAACAGGTGGCAGACAGCGGGAGAAATCGCTAGACACACGACACAGGCGACTGGATCGCGTTTTACTGTGGCCAGAAGACTGCACGGTGGTGGTCTGTTTGCACGACGCCCTGTACGGTGTGTACCTCTAACGCCTGCCCATCCGAGAAGGCGTTCTCTGTGGTGCCGGGAACACCGGAATTGGAGAGACAATGAATGGGGACGAGTACTCTTTACAGATGAGAGCAGATTTAGTCTGAGTTGCGATTCTAGACACATACACATCTGGACAGAGCGGGGAACACGCAATAACCCCTTCAACATCATCAAAAGGGACTGTTTTGGAGGTCGCGGAGTTCTCGTTCGAGCAGACATAATGCTTAGTAGCCGGACCGACCTTCATATCTCCCAAGGAGGTTCGTCACCTGGGACTGCTATAGTAACGAGATTGGTCTTCCTTACATGCGTCTTTTCACAAGGGCTATGGATCCTCATTTCCTCTTCATGGACGACAACGCTCCACCTCATAGCACAGTTACTGTCAAAAAGCTGTTGGAGAGTGAAGATATTGAACACATGGATTGATCGGCAAGGTCTCTGAGTCTAAATCCCGTCAAGCATGTACGGAACTTACTAGGGAGACCCGTGGCAGCACGTGACTTATCGCCAGTAACGGTTCCGAAACTGCGATTGGTACTAGCAGGAGGAACGAGCAGCAGTGTCTCAACAGCTCATTAACAACCACATATCCAGGATGCACAAATGATGTGAAACTTGCCTAGCAGTCAGGGGAGATCATATCCCCTATTAAAGACCGGATGTTTCTTGCTGGACACCTATCACAGGGATATTTCGGCCTTCAGTCGCATTGCGCTCCATGCTACTTTTTCAATAAAGCTTCTTTTTATCCCCGATTTCTCTTTTAGTAAGTGTTGCTTACATTACTCATGTCCTTACGTATTGGGCATCTTACGGTATTAAATGTGTTGATTTGGAAAGCTTTTGTACAAAGTTATATTGAAAAAACCGTCTCGTCCTTAATTTTTGCACACCAGTGTATAGAATGAAGCCCAAAGAAGCGTTAGCCCAGAAGGGCTATTAGTCTCAAAACGCAATTTTGCTTTGAATCGTTATAAAAGACTGAATGATGTTTCAGACTGTTGCCACCAAATATTATCGCCCTGTATTATTTTTAAAGAAATTAAATAATGAATGATTTGCATGTCTGAAAAACGTGCATGAAGGTATGCACGTTTTTCTTATTGTGAAACAACAACGGTACCTGGAGCCATCAAATTTTGAGTAACGTAGTCCTTCACCGCAGTATGCACACCTGGAAGCCCGAATTTTGAATTTGTTATGTATTTTATATTTTGTAATTTCTACATTTTTGTTATGTATTTAATACTTTGTAAAACTTTATAACGAATTTTGATTAACAAACTCGTCGATTTCAAATAGAGAAATGGCAACTCTGAGCGGGAAAAAACACTTTTTATATCCAGCGCGCGTGACTGCCTATCGGAAATTCTAAAGATAGCCTGTTTTTAAATATTTTATTACGTATTTTAAATTTTGTAAAAATTTATCAAATATTTGATTAACGAATTAAGCGATTTTACAGCGGGCAATGGCAACATTGTCGAAACAAAAAAAAAAAACATTTTTATCTCCAGCGCGCGAGACTGTGTATCATAAATTCTAAAGATAGCCTGTTTTTAAATATTTTATTGCGTATTTCAAATTTTGTAAAACCTTAACATATATTTGATTAACGAACTCAGCGATTTCAAAGCGAGCAACGGCAACATTGTCGAAACAAAAAAAAGAAAAAGAATTATCTCCAGCGCGCGAGACTTTCTGTCGTAAATTCTAAATATAGGCGGTTTTTAAATATTGTTAACCCAAAGGAACATTACCCCAAATGCTTTCGAAATGTCTATGTGTATATAAATGAAAAAAGTCCCCTTTGGACGTAATATAAATAGTATTATTCTAAAGCTTTCAGATTTCCTTCCTCCCTCCTTCCGCTTAAGCGCGGCCCCTTCAGGCCCAGCATAATTAAGATCGCTGAATTCTGGTTATTCCAGCTGGGTTCGAATGTAATTGAACTGACTGGCTCCACTGCCGGTTTTTCGTGGTTTTCTACGTTTAAAAATGCCTTCACGAAGGCATCCATTCGCTTAAATAAATGACTCTCTTTTGTTTTGTCATATTCGAACAACCTAACTAGATTTTTCATTCTTCGGCTCCTTGTAGCAACATCTGAATATAAAAATGTTCCAGCAGCATGAAAAAGCTGTCGTTTATAAAAAAAGAAACACACATAATCTGTTTCACAAAAATTACAAAATGCGTAAAGGAAATAATGTATATGTGAATATTTTATCAGCAAAATGTTGTATTTCCAATAATACCTGGTACGTACTAACCTGAAACTGCAGGTTAAAACTGCGTGTAGCAAATTCTAGTCTTCATGTGCTAATATATTGTAATTTACGCCGTTTAAGAAACAACATCTTTTGCATGAAATTCTGATTTGTAAACTTCTTTGCATTTGATATGTTTTTCCAAGGGTACCGTAACTTTGAAATTCCTATTTTATTTCCATTGTCAGTTAGAATACTTTACGGACGACGCTTACCAAATTTTACTTCGTTTAAAAGATACATCTGTCTCATCAGTGATGATTACTTCCCCATATCGTTTCGAATCATATATTCGTTCTTGCGAATATTAGTTCGCGAATTTGAGTCTCTCGTTCCCTGCTCATCAACGAATAGCCTCCACTTTTAGAGAAACTGAATTACATTCCCTATATTTATTCATTAGCATTCTCCCTCTCCTTTAAGGTGTCTATTTCTGATGTCATGCTTGAAATATATTTGCATATTCTGAGATAGAAATTCCTATTAGATAAGACTCCTCACTGAATATTTTGTGAAGTCATAATTTATATTATATAAAGAAGAATGTCTGTGTGTTGGTTTGTTCGCGATTAACACTTCACTACTATAACTATCGTCACCAAACTTTCTGCAAATATTTTCTGGGTACTGGGGAAGGTCGATGCCACTCTTTTACAAAAAAAAAGTAACTAAAATCAGGGATATAAATTAAAAAATCTGAAAACACTAATTTTTGCCGTCGTTTTCCCAGATGGCAACAGTCTCGCAAGCTGGAGATAAAAATCTGCTTTATTTGTAGAAGTGTTGCCACTGCTCGCTTTCAAATCCTAGAGTTTGTTAATAAAAATTTCTAAGTTTTGCAACGAAATAAAAATAGCACTGCCAAACATTAAATACATTATTCCCGATTCCAAAAATTGGGAAGCCATTGCGACTTTTGCCATCTTCGTACGACTTTAATCAGCCGAGTTATTAATTAAAATCTCTGAAAAAAATAAATTTCGCACTCATTTATCCGAGTGGCAACAGTCTCGCGAGTTGAAGATAAAAATACTTTATTTCGAAAAGTGTTGCTATTGCTCGCTTTCAAATAGTACAGTCTGTTAGTCAAAAATTTCTAAGTTTTACAAAATCGCTATGTAAAAAAAAAAAAAAAGAAATCTGAAAGCTTTCAGATTTTACATTACGCCCAAAGGGATTAAAAGACTTTTCATAGAAGTAAATCATTTACAGGAGAGGAAGTACGCCTACAAAGTCTTACAAAGGGAAAATTTACACGTCTGGAGCTCGACGTAAAAGGAGAAAAAAAAGTTAATTTCTATTACTTTTCTGAATAACTCTGAGATACACTCCCGCAGAAACTGCATTTTAATGATTATTAATAGGTCATATTTTTCTAAATATTTGTATATATTCGAAATCTTTCTGATTCAGTTATTGGTTTTTCTGTATTTTTGTCGTGTTTTATAACTTTTATTTATTTATTTTTTGTTTACGTATTTTTTAGGTTGATAGCTCGCTTGCAGACACGCGTTTTGTATTTAAGTGTTTTTTGTTACGTAAAACTCTAGATCTTTTTATTTAGAGGGTAGCAACGCTGAAATTGTAAGATATTAGCTCAGTTAGAACGAAAGATGTAGTCAATGTCTTTCTTGACAACCCTTGCTGATATTTGATGATTTCACGAAAATTTCAAAATTTTCTGGAAGATTCTCGAAAAAAACATTTTCGAAGTCCTACGACCAGTTTTTAAGTTGCTCAAATGAATTTACATGCACGTAGTTCTGCATGAGTCTGTACTTGAAATATTTATATTTGTTATTTCTCCATGATTCTGTACTTAAAATATATTACATTTAAGATACAATAACACGCCAAACAAATATTAATTTAGAAGTCAAACAACAAAAATCCGCGTTATATTTTCAAATTTTCACAGGACTAGTTTCGATGGTTTTACCGAACCACCATCCTCAGCTGCAAAAGCTCAAATGAACGAAAATTCTCATCTCAACACACCAAAAGGCAGACTCTTGTTTTAGGAGATTATAAAAATTGTGTTGCCATTCCCTTCTTTCCATCAATTAGCTATAAAGCTTCACGTATTTTACAGAAATTTAACTTTCGGGTCGTTTATTCTCCCATCAATAAAATTCCTAATTCCATATTCAAGGATCCCATTCCGGATATGAATTCTTAGGGTATTTACAGGATTACCTGCCAGCGTGGTTTAATTTACATTGGCCAAACTAAGAGAGCCTTAAAATTTCGCGTTAAAGAACATGAGGCATATGTTATAAAAAAGGAAAAAAGGAAACACAGAAGTCTTCTGTTGCCCAACATTGTTGGTCCGAAAATCACACTTTCATTTTTTCTGCTGCCAAAATTATTCAAAAAACATCTTTCATTGGTGAACTGCATTTTCTAGAGGCATTTCACATTAAAAAAAATCTTTCTATTCTAGTTAACGACCCTAATTCTAATCCATCTTTGCCTTCAGCCTTTAAAGAAATTATGTTTTAATTCTGGTTTCATCAACAGATGGCGCCAGTACCTTGTTTCTTGTCCAGGCTTTCTTATCTTATCTTATCTAATCATTATATCTTATCTCGTTAATTTGTGCTTTTGCAGCTGAGAATGATGGTTCGGGGAAACCATTGAAACCAATCCTGTAAAAATTTGAAAATATAGCGTTGATTTTTATGTTTAATTTCTAAATTAATATATTACATTTGTTTTTAATGTAAACTAATTATGGACCTCTTTTTCGCATATGTACTAATTACTGATATTGCACATTTATATAATTTGCCCAACATTTATTTGTTGGAAATGTACATAGCTTTTTCCTTGAAGCTCATAGTTACAGTTCATAGTTTACTTGCAGCCTAACAGCAATTATTACTCAGCGGTGTTGCTCATAACTGTGTACCTAGGACTGTGAATATTTGCAGAATTTTTTCCTTTGCCGTGATGTTCTTCAACCAACCGGTGTTTTCCTTTCTTATATCATGTCTTTCATTACAGACCTAAGATTTACACTATTACAGACCGTACTCAGCGGATGCTATGTTTTTTGCTTACTTTCGTAATAAATTGTTCATTTCTTCTTGCTTATCTTATAAGATATTTTGGTACTTACGTACTATGATGACTACCTTGGCGACATTTGGAGACAAAACCTTTCATTGGCGATTTTTGATTTATCTTTATAATTCTTTTAAAAATAGAAGTCCTAATTATAAAGGAACAACAACTTAAAAAAAAAATTCCGAATATATGTATTATAAATAAACGTATATATATATATATAAACTATACACTAAATAATATATAAACTATATACTAAATACGAATTAAAAAAAATTAAAATTAACTTACTCAAAACTGGTTAAAATTAAACGTTGAAGTTAATGATCATGAAGGTGGCGGGAAATAGTTTTCAAAATAGCTGTGAGGTGTTTCCTGTTTTTTTTTCCGCCAAATAAATTCAGCTAAATAGGTATCGAAATGATGGCGGCTTACCCCACGTTGTCGTTTTTTTCTCCATTTTGCGGAACCCCACATCCTTTTCACGTGTTGAGTATGAGTCTGCGTGCATGAGTAAACAAAATTGTATCGATCGCCAGTTTTCCGGTCCCCAGTTCTGGCGAGATATCTAAGTAGTCTTCATAGCACGTAACTACCGGTATTTCTTCCGCTTTCCTATCTTCCTGGTGTAATGGACAGCACACTCGGCGCATATTTGAGAGGTCCGAGGTTCGAGTGTCGTTAAGGGCATTGCTAAATTTCTCTGCCTCCTAATACGAAATAACCTAATGTCTATACAGTGGCGCCCGAACTAAAAAACGTGATGGATGATAATTCTCAACCGCCAGGATTTGGCAACTGCATCCCTTAACTCCCAGTCGCCCTTTAAAAGGGGAGGATATAAGGTATTTCTCCCGCCATCTGAGCATGCCTACGTGGTATAATGAGCAGCAAACTCGGCGCGTGTTCGAAAGGTCTAGGTTCGAGTCCCGGGGAGGGCATTGTTCTTTTTTCTTGTCTCGCAGCTTCAAAATAATCTTAATGTTTCTACAATCTGTATTTGTTATTTAGAGACATCAAAGATCCCGTATGTCGTAACAATATCAAAATGATAAGCAAAAGAAAAAAATAAATAAAAATGCATTAATCTCTTCGGATTTCAGTAATTTAATTAGTTAAATATTCCATTAATTTATCTCTTCTGTCTTTTTAAGATACAATACTTTCATATATTTTCAATATTTTGCATTCCGTGGGAGCCAGAATATGATTTACGAGCTTTCTCATATGTATGTATGGTAGATAATTAAAAAATAAAAATTACAGAAATTTAATATTTTTAAATGAATTTTAATTTGTAACAGGCAAAAAATATAACAAAATATGGTAAATTAGAAAACTTTTCTTCATCATCAAGGACAAATGGACCAAGTGAGTATTTGAGGTAAATTTTAGGAAATAAAACCAGACATAAATTAAAAGAATAATGAAATTTTGCAAAAAGCGAAAGTAAAAGGCTAAAACACCATCGCAAGTAAGCAGCAGTATAAACAAAATTTCACTTATTATTCAAGTTCAAAAGATTAAAAAAAATTAAATAAAAACATTACGACGCTACATCTGGCGAACAAACTAAAGTGTTTGTCGACGATAATTCGTTATCACCCGCATTTTTCTACTGGATCCTCGCCTCCTCAGTCGCCTTTCAAGTGGAGGTGAATGTAAAGTATTAACTCTCCCCTAATACCTTGCCTTTGCAGTGCAATTTTGGGAACACACCCTGATAGCATCGGGAAGTTCCGGAATTTGTTTTTCTTAAAGTGCATTATCGTTTTTCACGTTTCCTGCTTCAAAAAAATAAATAAATAAATAAATAAATAAATTCTGATAGTTTCGATTTTAAATTACGTCCAAAGGAGCATTTTTTTAACATTTTGTGTGTTACTTTTATTTCTTAAATATCATGATCTTCGCAATTAAACCACAAAATTCAGTTCAAGAACAATATCGCAAAATTATTTTAAAATGACCATATTTGTGGAATTTCCGAAACACAGTCTCAGGCGCTAGAGATAAAAATGCTTTTTCTTGTACAACGTTGCCATTGCTCTCTTTGAAATCTTTGAGTTTGCTAATCAAAAATTCGCTAAAGATTTACAAAATATGAAATCAATAATAAAACAAATTCCAAATTTGTGCTTCTAGATGCCCATATTCGGCTGGAAACGTTCGATATTCAAAATTTGGTGGCTCTATGTACCGTTATTTTATCACAATGCGAGAAACATATATACATTTATGCATATTCTTTATTATTTAATTTCTTTAAATGTAATACAAGACGATAATATTGGGTGGCAACAATTTGAAAAATGAAGCAACGCTTTTTAGTAAATCAGCGCAAAATGCCAAGACGAAATTAATAGTCCTTCTGAGCAAATTGCCCCTTTGGAGTAAAAAAAAGTATTTTATTAAAGTAAAAAAGAGTTTGGAGTAAAAAAGACTTTAAGTATCCTTTTTAAAAAATATAAAGAGATAGCTTTAAAAAAATAATTTTAAGTAACTTTTGAGTATAAAATGATAACTTAAATTATGATTTATAATTTATATTATAAATGAGATACAAATATGTGATAGATATAAAACATATATATATAATAGATATAAAATATAACAGATATAAATACATAATAGATATAAATGTATAATAGATATAAAAATATAAAAGGATAGCTTTAAAAAAGATAACTTTAAGTAACTTTGGAGTAAAAATGATAACTAAAATGACTTATAATTTGTAATATAAATGATTTAAACATTTGGAAATATACCTTAGATGATACTTTATTTTTCAGGGGTTATAGCATTTCACTGGTCTATACAACGAAATGACCCCTTATTCGTATTAAACATTAGACTATTTTGCATTTCTCTCATACACAGCAGCAGAATCTTGACCCTTGAAGTTAGTAGTTTAAAGACTAATGTTTTTAAACATTAATCTTCCTGAATAATTGGGTTTTTCCTTTAATTTTCAAGTTTTAGCATTTATTTACTTTTAAAGATACTCTATGTTTTGGAGTTCAGAATGTCAGAATGCCCTCTTCTGATCAACGCCATATTGTTGTAAAGAGAAAACAGATTAAATATAGTAATTATAAATAGCACTACTCTGCTTAGAAGTGCTGATTAGCATTTTACCCTTAAATCCTTCCACGCCGTTCAGGTAACACTAAATATGTTTCACCTCTTTCTTACCTCTGACATAAATTCCACCCAAGCGTAAGGAACGAATTAATTTCAGTGAAGCGCTGGCCTTTGCCATGCCGTATAATGAAAGTATGGTGAAGACTGGGAAATTTTTGTCGTTTAATGTTGCTCAGTCATTTTGGAAATATTGTACTTGAAGTAGCTCCGGTGACCAAGGAAACTCTTGCTGAAATATTTCATGCAAAATAATAAATAATACTAAAGCATAATTATAAAATGTCTGACTCTGAACAGTGAAATATTAACTTCACGTTCTTCAAACGTTATTAGAATGTGATGTAAGTATTGCTTCGTCTAAACTGGGAAACAACATTTTATGAAAGTTTGAAATAACCTTTTAATTAAAACTTGAATTAAGCAGAACAAACTAAAATGTTGGTGGACGATAATTCGTTACGACCAGCATTTGTCTACTGGAGGTGAATATAAAGTGTTAACTCCCTTTTAATCCGGTGCCTTTGCGGTGCAATTAGGAGCACATCCTGATAGCATCGGACTTGTGAATACGCTAAAAACTTCGCCATATCCGGGTATTTAAAATAGGAGGTACAGATAGAAGTCAGCGTTACACCATAAATTCACTATTGGTCATATATATATAGTCCAGTCCCACTAACTATGCAGTTCTGCCCCAGTTTTGAGGAAGACAACCCAAAGAAGCGGTCTAAAGGTCTCCCATCCGTCTTCTTCTACCAACAATCTCTCGAGAGGACTTTCGGCTTGCCATGTATTTTGAGCCCCTCTTTGTCATACAGATACATTGTTCTTACAAACACCCATGCCTCCTGTGGGATTCGATCCCGGGTCTTGTCAATCAGCATCACTAGCCACTGCAACGGCTGGTTAGCTATATAAAGTAACATAAAGTTGAATTTACGCTACGAAAAAAGACTACACAATTTGGTCTAGCTAAGCCGGGTCAAAATTTTACTAGCGCGTTTTAACTTCGGCTAGCAACTGGCTAACGCCAAAATATTAACAGGCAAATCTGAGTAAGTAAAGTTTCAAATGTCGTTGCCAAACGCTCTATCTCTAAAACATTCAAAATCTTTACCTTAAATACTCGTTAACCCTATTTGCACCTTCGTGGAGCAAACGGAAAGAAAAAGGTGTTATGCAGATTAAAATGACAAAAATTGGTAACATAAAATACCTTTTTAAGTATAACTTTGTCATTTTACTGTCTTGCGCTGATATCCATGTAAACTGCAATTAAGATTTCGTAGACATAGAAATTTACTTTCCGAGAAACAGAAATGTAGCATCGATAAGTAAAGCAGAAACTAATATTTAACATAAACTAATCTATTGAGAACAAAAATATTTAAAAAAAGCTAAAAATACACATGTATTTTTAAAAAAAGAAAAGGTGAAAAGAAAAAAAATGCATAACAATTCTTTAACTTAGTTTTTTTTATTTATATATTTCCCATGTAATTATCGCAACCAGCTAAGGTGAGCATAAGAATTTTTAATTCGTTGTAATATTCGATTTAGTAAACTCTGCGTTTATTAGAGATGTTTTCAAAATTATTACATGAGCTGAACAGTTTTGTCCTTGCTCATTTGAAACGCATTTTCATTATTTTTCCCCAAATCTTATAGTTCTATTTCTTCTGAAACTTCGAAAAGTAATCTTCAGTTATTGTTTGCTAATTTTCCCATTAATTGGTAGTTTCTTCCAGCCATTCTCCTTTAGTCAATGATTTTTTTTAATCAGAAAACAATGACCGAGTACAAATCTGTTTTATAATGGAAGTATTTTCGAAATGCTGTTAAAGTCTAGGAATTGCGATTATGTTTAAAAATAAAATTTCCGTCAGTTGTTGAGTAAGTGAAATTACTTTACATTACAGAAGTTTTTCTTTTTCCCAATGACGGGCACAAGCTGTACAGTCATTAGGTTAATTTGAAAGCAGGAGATGTGAAAAATGAGCAATTCCCTCCCTGGGAGTCGAACCTGGGACTTCTCGAATACGCGCCGAGTGTGCTGACCATCACACTATGAAGGCATGCTAAGAAGGCGGGAGAAATATCTTATGTATTCCTTCTTCTAAAGGGCGACTGGGATTAGGGACCCAGTCGCCAAATCCTGGTGGTGGAGAGTCATTATCGACCACCTTTTTTAGTTCGGGCGCCGCTGTAGAATTATTAGAATATTTTATAATAGGAGATGGGAGGAATGAGCAATACCCTATGAAGGGACGGGCAGTTACAATCATGCCTTCTCTTGTATTCGAACCCGGGTCCTCTGGTATCACAGTGGGCTTCCCTAACCACTATACCATCTGGCAACTATACCACTATACCATCTTGAAGAAGTGTATGTCATTAAAAAACAAGTATTATCTTAAGCTTGAAAATGACCGAAAGGCAGGAAATATGAAATTCCGCCGAAAATTTACTTAAATACGACAGAATAGTATAAACAGGAAAACACATTTTTAATCTGTAATGCAGATCAAATTATAAGAAAGTTTGGTTTATTCTAGAGTAAAATCTCAGTATAAAACGAATGTTGATTTTTCATCTTGAGTTGATATGCATAAAGCTTGCTGTGAAATAGGCTCAATTCTTGAAATGGTTTAAGATCTACAATGTATGTAGTGATTCTTTTTTTTCGACGCAGTTAATAACAGGAAATTAATGTTTTAGAGAAACTTGCTGTTGCAATTTAGGTTATTATTAACACCTTGCAAGATCTCGATATCGACATTCATTTTACTTGAGTTTGTGGACACTGTGGAAACGTTGGAAATTGGAAGGTTGATGTTCTAGCAGTGCTAGCCATAAATCGTCACATTGATTTAAATTTGCGTGTTACTGTTTCTCATTAGAAGCGCTTTTATAGAAATGACACTAGTTGTATTTGGAACAGAGAATATCTGATCACCAAAAGCACAAACCAAAGCACAATTGACCAAAAGGTTTATTTTTTCCTGCAATTTATCACAGAATAAAAGTTGTTCAGTTTTCAGCAGATTTTAAAGTAAATCAATTTTTGACTGAACATGGTAATTTTAAGAGGTATTTCAAGCGATTGGAAATTGCTTCAAGTGCTTAAGCAGCTGTGGCGGCGGCGATGAAGATATAAAGCGTCTTCTTCTTGTCTGTGTTCATCACATCCAGCAGAGTAATTCAGGCAACTTTCATGTGCCTGTCTGCATCTTGGCAAATAATTTTTTCCTGAACGTTTTCGAACTTGAAAAGACATTTTTCCTTAAAGACATTTTTTGAATTTCATTCTCAATTTAGATTATTGAGTTCTCTTTATTTAATTGCATTTTAGCCCAAATGGGCGTTAGTTGAGAAGGAGTAATAGTCTCAAAACGGCATTTTGCGTTGAATCACTATGAAAGTCTGAATCACTTTTCAAATTATTGCCACCAAATGTTACCGCTCAAATTATGTTTAAAAAAATTAAAGAATGAAGAATCTGCATGAATGTATGTATGTCTCTCGCACTGTGAAAAAACGGCGGTACCTATGTCAGGACTACAATTCTTTATAGCTGCCTTTGCAAACATAACTGGAGGCCTGAGTAGGAACATAGAGAATTACTCAAAACTATGTTCTAGCATGTGTGGATGATACAACAACAAAACAAAGGGTTAAATTTACCCTTTATTTCTCAAAGCGTACAACCGTTCCCACACTTCGGGATGCAGAGACCAGCACTTATGGTCTGAAACGTAGAAAATAAGAAATAAACTAACTAAACTAAATACAGAGGCTGTTCGCACATTTTTTAGACGAACTGTATTGTATTCACAAAACTAAATTACATAAAATTCTTGTGGTTTAAATGTTCTATTTGACATCCCTTATTCTGAACTATCTTCCGACACCGTAATTTCCAGGATAATAATGCCTTTTAAAGTGTCAGAAGAGGTATTCTATCCCATTCCTCCCGAACATCTTTTCAGAGACCTGTTAGGGTTTTGGGACAACGTTTGGATGATGCAGTTTTTAAAAGTCCGAAAGCACAAAACTCCATAGGTGACACATCGGGAGATTTAATGGGGATATCAGTGAAGGGCATGGCCTTGATACCAGTTTTTTGTTCCATTTCTTTTAGGAAATTTACAGTGGATTTTGATGTGTGACTCCTAGCTTTGTCCTGATGGAGTCTCACAGATTGATGGCACTTTGGGTAAAGCGATGGTATTTCATTCAGAAAAATTGGGGATAAAATATGTTTCTGATAGTATTTGGAGTTAATCTTGACATTTTTTGCACTCTCTTTATTTTTAACTTGCCATTATAAGAAAAACCAGCAACAATCATGAATCCCTTAGAAAAACATTCTTTCGATTCTTTGAACCATGTACTTAAATTTTTTCTCCCCTTTTATGATAATAAATGGCTCTTTTTTGCTACAATCATTTAAATACACCCATGCTTCATCTATTGTGACAATTGTTTTTCAGTTTTCTTTGGATATGTGTTTCTCATATAGAATTTTGCAGCGTATCCTGCGTCGAGCGATATGCTTTGGAAGAAGACGATGCAAAGTGCGTTTTTTCGCTTTGTTAAGATTTAAATCAACGTTTATCATTTTGTTTACAGTGGACACCGAGCATTTTAATGATTTTGCAACTGTCCTTTGACTAGGGGGATTTTCTTTTAACATTAAACAACGTATCTTTGCAATAGTCGAAGATGTCCGTTTTTTCCTTGGATACTTGTTTGGAATTTTTGTCCCCCTTGAGGCTCCAATTTGACGTTTTTTTACCTTTCTTGTTGATGATATTACCTATCGACGCTTTAGATATCACAAAACCATGACTCTCACATCGTTTTTGGATAACGGAGTATGCATATTTCTCTTCGGAAAGAGCGTAAATGTATCCTTCGAACCACTGCTTTGTTAAATTCGCCATTTTGAATAAAAACAAAACTTTCGAAGCCACAGACGATAATTTTGACTTTTAAAAACATTGTACAATTGCAATTACTTCATTTGCAGCAAACGAGGTTTTATTACCGCTTACCAAAATCGTCTAAAAAATGTGCGAACAGCCTCTGTAAGAACTGAACTTAGATGCTTTGCAGAGAGTTGTAGAGCGAAGATTAGCATTTTAACTCTACGTATGTAGTGAGCGGAATGCAAAAACTACAATACGTCTTCAAATATCAGCGAGGACTAAGTTCTGGCTTAACAGCGCGGGCTTGGTAAAGCCGCGAGATGTCGCTCTCTCTATCTCTCTTTTGGCTAAAAGCCATATCTTAAATATTTATACAGTTTGCAACCTCATTTGCATAAACAATTCTACTCGCGCTTATTCTGGCCGGAAATGGAAAACAAGAGAGGATAGCAATGTTTTAAAATAAAATAAACGTTAGTAAAACTTAAAATCCTTACCCCTAGAGCATACTCATCATATTTTGAAAATTGTAACCCATCATTACCCATCCTTACACATCATATTTTGAATAACGTAATCCTCCGACCGAACATGGCCATTTGGTAGCCCAAATTTTGAATTTCAAGCTTGTTTTACTTGTTTCAAACTCTTTCACATTTTATAAAACTAACGTATTTTAGATTAGCAAACTCAGCAATTTCAAAGCGAGCAATGGTAGCACAGTACGGAAAAAAAAACTTTTATCTCCAGCACGCGAGATAGGAAATTGTAAAGATATCTGTTTTTAAATATTTTGTGGTATTGCTGCTGAATTGAATTTCATACGGTTTAAGTGCGCAGAACGTGGTATTTAATAAATAAAGGTAGCGCACGAAACATTAGAAAAGCGCCCGTTTGGGCGGAACATAAAATCTGAAAGCTTTCAATTTTTTTTCATATTTTAAAATTTTTCTTTAATTAATTTCTTTTATTATTTACTAGTTCATTTACTTATTTTTTCCCCATTTGCAGTGTTTTCTACATTTAGCTATTTATTTTGTTAGTGTTATAACTTACTTTTGTAAGACTGGTGGTATAATTCGTGGAGCACGAGGATTTGAAATTAGAGTTAACAAAAATATGAATGTTGATATTATAGAATATTGTTTTCAACAGCAGGTAATAGAATCTTCAGACTATACATACACTTCTACGCATGTGCGAACGTCAGTATTTGACAGCGAATCCAGAAACTTTCATCTCATGCATCTTTACTGTAGGCTTTTAACTTGATTTCCTGACTAATAATGATGCCAAAAGCAATAAAATCACACCTTGTTAACCGAAAGCACTTTACTTCGATGAGGAAACCGTAACTTTCGTTAATCCACTTTCTTGGTAAATTAGTTAGAATAAAAAAGGAAACCAAAGGCTGGTTACGAAAAAATGCAGTGACATTGTTGTCGATACTTTCAGAGAGGTACAGGGTTATGATGGTTTTCCTCTAGAACTTGAACGGTAGATGTTAAAGTGGTTTCCTTTCACTCTTTAAAAAAAAGTCTACTGTAGAGGTTTCCGAGCTTTACCTCCTTTCTTACCATAAAATAAATTAAGTAATATAAAGTAAATTATCTTTAAAAAAAGTCTACTCTAGAGGTTTCCAAGCTTTATCTCCTTTCTTACCATATGATAGACCGCCATTAGCTCAAACCGTATTTTGATTAAAAGGTACATTTTCCAAACAACATAAATATATCTTATTTTCATGCGTAATAAAAGAAGGTAATATAATTAACATTCGTTAAATTTAATAAATATATAATATTTATATATTTTTGGTAGTCTTCTTTTTGAAATTTTGAATTAATTGTTATCTGATCCTTTTATGTGTTTTAATACATATAAAAACAATTTCTGTAACATTTAATGGATATTTGGCTATATTTTAAGATCGTTCAAGTCAGTTAAAATTTTTGCTTAGTTTATTATTTGTCTAAATTTATGTATGTGTTATTTGGGCTGAAGACCAAATAATATATACACTCATACCCATAAAATAAGGATAATGCGAATTCAGGCAAAGGAAGAGTTAGAAGCAAAACAAATTTGACTTATTTGTAAAGCTTATTTATTAAACAAAAGGTAAAGAGCAAAAAAAGATGCTATATGTTTGATATTATTAAACAAATTAGCGATTTTTTCTCCCTGGAGCAAATTACAAAAAAAACTTATTTAGAAAAAACCAATATTACATGGTTGGTATGATTGTTAATACATTGTATGTCTCCCAGACGATGCAATACAGTCCGTACAACGCCTAGGCATGCTGAGTATCAAATTATCGATCTGATCTTGGGGGATATTGCACCACTCAAAAAGCAATGCTCTCCGAAGCTCCGGTAGACATGTAGGAGGAGGAGGTTCACGGGCTGCAACTCGTCGGCCAAGCATGTCCCACACGTGCTCTACTGGATTCAAGTCCGGTGAGAATGCTGGCCAGTCCATACGGGTGATATCCTCCGATTGAAGGCATTCGCTTACGATGTTTGCACGGTGAGGACGGGCGTTGTCATCCATAAACACAAATTGTGCGCCCATGGCGCCCCGAAACAAACGTACATGTTGTTCCAGAATGACGTCCCGATAGATTTGGCTCGTCATGGTTCCAATTTGAACATGCAGGTCAATTCTGGAACCCAGAATAATTCCACCCCAAACGAGCACTCCTGCACCACCGTTAACGGTGTCGTTCAATGATGTTTTCATGGTGGTAACGGGTACCTGGAGCTCTCCATATGAAAGTCCGGCGAGAATCAGACTGCAAGCTAAACCTGGACTCTTCGAAAAACATCACACAAGCCCACTGTTGCGGTATCCACAATTCATGCTCTCTACTCCAGGTCTACCGCAGGCGACAGTGAGTTGCAGTAAGTGGAACGCATCTGACAGTCTACGAGCATATAGACCAATCTGCCCTAAGCGTCTGTACAAGGTCTGACTTGAAATTGTCGTACCAGTGGCTGAAGAGAGCTGACGAGACAGGTCTGAGGCTGTGCTCCGCCTATTTCTTTTGGCAGTAACTGCCAAATACCGGTCCTCATTCGGCGTTGTAACTCTGGTACGACCTGTGCTGTAACGTCTACTCACATTACCATCATCTTGTAATCGTTGCTAAAGCCTGGAGATGACACTCTGGGCAATTTCAAGTTCGTCTGATACTTCCAGTTGGGTACGCCCACATTCCAGACGGCCAATAATTCTACCACGTGAAAAATCATCCAAAGGCGTCTTTTGTGTCATAACTATTAGGTTATTGCACTGAAATGCTTATAAAGCGCCTGCGAACAATTTTACTTTTTTGCCTGTATTCCTTATATATCACTCTCTTACACTCTCGTCATTGTGACGTACCATCGGTGTCATCTGGTTACTTCCTGAAATTTGCATATGATTTTTGAAGATGTGTGTAGTGATTTTAAAGTTGATATATTTATTTTAGAGTTCGATTTCCGCGTGACTCCGAATTATCCTTAATTTATGGACATGAGTGTACATAAATCCAGTCGTTATTCAAATGCCTCTCTCCAGTCTGGAGTTTGACTGTTGCGAACAGAAGATTGTATGTTGCTAACAGCTTGCTTTGACCACTTTCAAGGCTGATCAGTGATTGAAACTTCCGACACATTTATCGCCGTTTCTAATTACCATCTTTCCCAGTCTCTTTCTATCAACATTCATGGACAAGAGTTTCATAATGAAGCTTCTCTTAGCAACTGATTTTCTTCCAGCCGAAACCACAGCAGTCCTACAGGAGAGGCACTGAACTTCTGTCTGAACATGGCAGGTGGTCATTGACAAAAACGGTGATTACATCATGAGCGATTATTGATTTATAACGTAGCGTATCAATGTTGTGTATTGTAATGTAGTGCATTTTATATTAATAAAACCATAGCATAGTAAAAAGGGCAATCAACTCAGGAATGGCACTGATTTATGCATCGACTCAGTATTTATGTACTCCCGAATTACCTGTAGCTTATTAATGTTATCAGGTAATTTTTTATCATGGTACCTGGAAGGTAGGCCATCAACTAAGTGGTAGATCATATGTTGGGAGAATGCCGTCATCCTTAAATACGGCTTTAGGCAAATCGACAAAATGCTGCTACCCCAAAAAATCAAGGGCTGAATGATGCAAAAGAAAGCAAAAGTGTTTAAACAGAAGTACGAAACGAATTGGTGTCGCAAAGGAAATTGCAGCTCTTTATTCTTTCAATGATGAAAAAAATGTAATGAGTGGGAATGAATTTAGATGAAGAAATTATTATTACATTGTTGCGTGCGTACGGGTTCGTTATGGATTGAATGCACAAGTCGTTAAAAAATATTTATTTTTTCCGCAAGAAATAAATCAAAATGCTGAAATAATTCTTCAGAGATATTCGCAAAATATCACAATATCTCAAAACGTTTAGCAAAACTCAATTCAAAACAGATAAACTAATTCTATCTCACAGCGAAATCGCTGCAGCATAACGTAAACAAACAGCAGTTCGCTTTAAACAGCTACAACTACAACAACAACTACTGAGATGAGGTGTTTCAACTCGGCTTTTATAAGCTTTTTAATTATCACTAGAACAAACTCGATTTTTCTGGATGCCAACAGTAATTACGAGATATTTATTTATTAAATATTAAATGCAAACGCTCTTTTATTTTTATTTTTCCGACGTAGCTTTCTCTTGAAAAATCGTCTGCGTTGCACTGGAAAATAAAGCAATTTTAATTACAATTCTAAATTAATATACAAATAAATATGAAATCCGTAACAATATAGTTGCATTCATGAGCCAATAACATTATCTTCTGCTTTCACTTATCACCATAGCCATAAAAGAGCGCATATGAAAATTAATATACCATCTACGCTATGCCTTTAGATAGAATAAAATAAAAGGAAAGACTTTATCTACTAGCAACATCTGTTAGAATCACAAAGTAAATTATCCTAATAGTTATAAGGAATTTCTCCCGCCTTCTTCGCATGCCTTCGTGGTGTAGTGGTAAGCACGCTCGACGTGTAACCGAGAGGTCCGTGGTTCGATTCCTGACGAAGGTTTTGCTCATTTTTCGTGTCTCCTTCAAAAAATACAACTGTGTCTACAACCCGAGCTAAAACGGTGGTAGATGATGATTCTCCACCACCGGGATTTGGCGATTGGGTCCCCTGAACCGCAGTCGCCCTTTAAAAGGGGGAGTGTAAGGTATTTCTGCCGATTTATTCGCATGCTTTCGTGGTGTAGTGGTCAGCACGCTCGACGCGTTACCGAGAGGTCCGTGATTCGATTCCCGGCGAAGGCGTTACTCATTTTTCATGTCTTCTGTTTCGACATAACTTAATGTTATAACTTTCGTCTAAAGTGTGGGAAAAGAAATCTAAGTTTATTGATGATTGCGTCTGGTCTACGTGCAGTTCAATTGCTTGGCGTTCCAAAGTTGCAGTCAACTGTAGAAGAAGCATAAACTCAGAAGGTGCTCGCATTATTTTTTCGACAAGTAAAGCAATGTACTCTGATACTGCCACCGACAACATACAAAAAGACAGCTGATATATTTTTGAGAGAAAAATTGCCAAAGGAAATTCCACCTGTAACATATGATCACCCTACATTAAAATTTGTTGTTTTAAATGTAGCCTATGAGGCTACGTAACTAGATCTGTCCCGGAAGTAACAATTTTTAAATGTTTTAAACACTAATGGAATAAGACTGATTGAGCCGCATGTGAAACTGCAATCAACAATGCAGCACTCGTGGCTATTTCAGAGCAAGAGACAATTTTAAAGCAGTTAATCAGCTTCAAAAGACTCTAGACAGAAATTGCTGCAGAGAATTTATAGCACTTGAAATTATCTTCCAGAGAAGCATTCTTGCTCCCGCAGTATGCATTTTATAACCCGAGTCTCTTCCACCGCCGTTCGTCTAGAATAATGGCAAAGGCTTTGCATTCCTTCAAAATACGTTTTTTGAGAGTCAGCTCAAACTTAAGGAATTGGAAGGAAACGAGTGGTATAACACCTTTCTTCCTCATATTAATCTTGGAGCTTGGTACTTAACTTCAAGCTCATCAGCTTATTTCAGGACTTCAATTTATGCAACAACTTAACTCCTTATGAAAGAATTTATGCTATATCTAAATTTTCAGTTAAGAAATCTAAAGGGCAACCGAAGAGCTTGTAGGTTTTCTTTTCTTTTTTTTAAACATAAATGCTTTCTTAAGTTTTAGAAAAAAGCTATACTTTGGTACCTTAAAGAAAAGGATGGAATTGATTAAATTCATAACTGTACCTAGCTGAGATGCAAGATAGGAAGATAGAAGAATTTGGATATGATGCACCATAGATATTTTTAATTGTCTTCGTATTTCAAGAGACACCCAAGATTTTTGCCTAGAACATGGCATCCAGAAATTATTGCAAGCAAACAAGGGCGATAGTTAAACTTTTAAGGATTGTTAATGACAACGTTGGAAGAAACCAAAGAGCACTGGTTTTAATAACAATGAAGACTATAAGGTCAATATTTATTAAAAGCTGTAGAAGAACATAGAAGTCATTATTCTGACTACAAGAATGGAATCTTAATCTCAGATGAGTAAACTTGAAGATGAACTTAACTGTGAATTAACTATCTACATTATTAATGATGAATACTAAAGCAATGAAAATAATGTTCTTGAGAGGTGTTGTTAATTTAGATAAAGATCCTTTTTTAATGTTTTTCAAAATAATTAATACAACAGTATTTTGAACTTGTTGATGTATACTAGAAAGAAAATATTAGAGGGACTGCTCTATAAATACGTACATCTAGCTTAAATGACTCTGCAACTAAGAATATGGAACCTGCAAAGAATATTTATTTTGACACGTTTGACACACCTTCAAAAGCAGAATTGTTGATTTCAAATAAATAAATAAGAGCATGAGAAATGTAATATAAACTTAGAACGGAAAAAGTTTGATTACAAATTTTCAAAGATACATTGAAAAACAATTAATAATTTGTGTGTTTATCCCTAACGAAAATTAAAATGTTACGGTGAGTTTCTGTGTTGCATATTAGATTGTCCAGGAGCTTTTGCAGTAAAAAATTTTTTCATGGCGCATAGCACCTTGGAATTCCTCAAGAGTGTTAGGTGGGGGCTGCAGTGGCACATGTTGGCATCTTAAGCTGCGTTCAGACGACGTATGGTATAAAGGGCATAAGTGGTTTAAGTCGAGCTGCGTTGCCAGGTAACCATTCTGTGCTACGTAGCAAAATCGGGTTTAGGGATCTTGGCATAAAGTCCAAAGTTTTCAACTTTTTGCCGACTTGGGATAAGCTTCGACCAATCAGAGAGAACGCGCAAAACCTGAATGGGAGAACAGAGAGGAAAAGCTGTAGACACATCCACACATGCGCAACATTTAGCTTCTCTAAATGGATGCGGCTTAGACCCTGTGTCGCATGTGTGAACGGAATTCCCGAATTTTATTCCTTGTGAGTATGCATCTGTAATATTTACGTCTCCGACTGAGCGCAGCTTTAGGTGCCTCCCACATACATTCTATCGAATTTAAAATCCCGGGATATGGGTTCTACTTCATCCTCTGGATTCCTTTGACCTCAAGATAATCGGCCAGTAGTTCAACAGGATGGGAACGATTGTTAATTAAGGAGTACGTTGTTTTCGATTGCATCCTTAAATAACTAGATATAAGGATCAAGAAAATACCTTTGTGTATTTCAGCATTCACAACTGCACTAACAAAACTGTGTAGGTGAGTTTTGCCATTCAAAATTATACCTATCCATACTATGATTCCATCGCCACGTATTTTTTGGATGTTTTCAAGCTTATTGCGAACCTATTGCCTTATAAAAAACACATGTAATTTTGTAATACATCTGGAATTATTCTCTAAATATAAAATGTTCATATGTTAAGACAACTGTTTTCTATACTCTGACCGTATGACCCACTGTGACATCACAGCACAGCTTGGGCCAGCAAGTCATTTTGCGGCGAGTTAGTGAAAGACAAATCGTTGGTCTCCTTGATACAATCTTCTTTTGTACAACCTATTATTACATACGACAATATCTAAATAATCGAATTCCTACAGCGAAATCTCTTGCAATCTTGGCTGATGTCAATTGTCTTACACTCCTCAGCCATCGTTTCCAAGCATGTTTTAAGCTGATTCCGTGCATTCATCAATGTCTTTATAACGCAGATTCCTGGCCTCACACTTTGTAGCTCCTTTTAGTGTGGCCTTTTCTCTATCCATGCCATTTTTCACCATCCATCAGAGGCCTTTTCAACGATATGTTGTATCATTACACGCAAACTGTTTTTTCAGCTACGGGTACAATCATTAAAATTAGAATTTGAGGCATTATCTTGTATTCCTGTTGCACACAGGATGAAATAAGTGGAGCAAAAATTTGCAGATTTTTGTATAACGAAAGTGGATCTCATTAGTCTATGAGACAAAATTTACCTCAAAATACTAACCACTATCTTCCTTTGGTTTTTCACTTAGAATTAGTATAAAACACATTTATATAGTTGTTTCATTAATTTTCCCCTTTAATATATACAATGTTTAGTCACAAAAATCTTTAATCATATTGGGCTGCAGCAAATGCTAATTACAGCGATTGAAATTTAGCACACATTATTTTTTAACTTAAGAATCTTTTTGGAGGATTGAGAGCAGGTAAAGAGCTAAATAAAAATTCCTTTGTGTTATTAAAGACCGCCATTATCTTCCGCAGTCACCACCACGATACGGTCACACCACCTTACGATTTTATTACAGTATAAAATATTGATGCAATTAATAAATAATAGAAGCAAGGGATAGTTTCATTGTCCTTGCAAGAAATTTTTAATGACTTTTTCTAACCTTGTGGGGCCAATTAATATCATATGCGCTCTAGCAAGGTTTTGCTGGGTATCTATCCTTTTTATAAATTCAGTTTAATAATTTCAAATTTTACGTAACGAAAAAGTGTTAAAAGTAAATTAAAACAAAAAACAATTAACTGATGCAGAGTTTAGAAATCCTGTCAAATTCAAGAATGATTAATTTAAGTCACTTTTTCAGAAAGAAAGCATTTTAGGGCAAAAACACAATCCGAAGTGTTTCACATTTACAAAAAATTACTGCTTTAAATAATGGCATCAATTCCAATTTGGCAATTGCCAAAGCTTTCAGAATTTTAAATAACTTAGATTTTATTTATTTTTTTATGTCTATTGTGCTGATTAAATGTGCACTGTTCATTTCTAACTATATTTCACCAACTTATTTCCTTATGTATTTAACTAATTTGTCTCTTTCTAACTTGCCAGCTAAATTCTTCCATTTTTCTTACTGTAAGCAATGAAAGGAGGAAAACCTATATTACTTGCTCTTGAAATCTTATGTTGTCTAGTATTTTAAATAAGCCCCTACCAATTTTATTTATTTTTCTGCTTAATTTTATTAATCTAAAATCAAATAAATCCTTAACCTGCGTAGGCATTGTTTCCTATTGAAAAGACCTGGACCAGACGTTCCTGGAACTGAAACCTAATAAGAGAAAAACTGAAGATAGCGACTAGTTTCATATTACTTATTACTGGAAAGGTTTGGGTGTGTACTAGAAACTGTATAGTTAAGAGAAGAGAATGTAAATATTAGATGAAAACGTCCATCAGCACAGGGAGGTCAGAGGTAGTGCCAGGCTGTAAATAATACGATCCATGTTTGAGATTCACCCACAAATCGTACCTTTACCTAGTGTTGTGAGGCTCGCAGGGAAGGCTAGCTCTGAAAACGTAACTCAATATATAATGCCTAGCTGACGTCACTTCGGCAAGTCCTGAAATGAAGAACTAGTATGATACATTGGGTTATTAGGAAGCAGGAGTCATGAAAAATGAGCGATACCCTCGCCGGGACTCGAACGACAGACCTCTCGAATACGCGTCGAGCGTGCTGATCACTACACCACGAAGAAGTACCTTATAACATAACAAAACATAATTTAATTACCAAGCTATATTTAACATACAGTAAACCAGGAAACTAGAGAATGAGCAGTTGAAACACTTTCAGCTTTTTCTGCTCATTTAGACACTTTCATTGAAAATTCTTTGGATACGAAATTTTGACATAGTGGTGATATAAATGTTATAGAGAATGTTACACTGTTACAAAGAATGTTACATTTTATAGCGATTTTTATGTGAAGTGTAAAATTTTGTTACAGGTATAACGTAGATGTTACAAAGGATTTTGTCACTGTAAAAGTTTTGACAAATTAAAGCATTATCATAGAATATTTTACCAAACGTAATGCAAAGTTGATGAGCAGAGTTGTTAGTGGATACTTTTGACATAAGGTCTGAGATTCTGAGAAGATTTTATAATTATGAGAAAGTATTTTGCAAATTCTGAGAAAATTAAAGAATTTAGAGAAATAATTTAACAAAATGAAGTATTATTACAAAAATAAGAATGAAACTAATAATTTAACAAATTAAATAATGAAAAATAATAAACTAAAATTCTTTTTAAAAATGTGATAAAATACTATACAAAAGTAAAACTATTATCACTAAGATTATAAGCCACTTTTGTGACTTTTACTTACACTAATAACATTAATAGCTAAAAAATGATAAATAAAAATGAGAATTATACTGCTTTGAGATTGTCGCTGTTTATAATAAGATAGTTTATTAGAGTCTGAAGCTTCTGGCGAAGGGATTTATTCCTGAGAATCTATTGAAAATATTCACGAGCATTGTTTGTTGTATAGGGCCAAAAATATAGACCTTTGGTTATTTGACGCTGTAACACGTAGTGGTCTAATGTAACCTGGTACGCCACAAATGCAACCTTGGTGAGATGTAGCCCAAAACAAAATAAGAAGATCACAAAACATCCATGAGGCTGTTAGAAGAGAAGTCACTGCGCTATTTTTAGAAACTAATTTACCTGAGAGTAGGTGTAAGAAGGTAAATATTCTTCTTCCAGTGACTTCTTGTGAGCATAGAAATTTATTGCGACATAAGATAAAACTAAAAACTAAAGAATTTTTAAAAAGTAATATAATGATATTACAAAAGTAAAACTATTATCACTAAGATTATAAGCCACTTTTCTGACTTTTGCTTACATTAGTAACATTAATAGCTAAAAAATTAAAAATAAAAATGAGAATTATACTGCTTTGAGATTGTCGCTGTTTATAATAAGACAGTTCATTAGATTCTGAAGCTTCTGGCAAAGCGATTTATTCTTGAGAATTTGCTGAAACCATTCACATTGTTGTACAAGACTGTTTTGTTTTTTGCATTGTTTGTTGTACAGGGCCAAAAATATAGATCTTTGGCTATTTGACAGTGAAGTAGTGGTTTAATGTACCTGCAAGCCACAAATGCAACTAACTGCCTGTGTTATTTAGCCCAAGAGGAGATAAGTAGGCTACAAAAGGTCAATGAGCTGTCAGAAGATAAGTCATAAGAAGAAGTCAGAAGATAAGTGCGCTTTTTGTAGAAACTAATTTACTTAAGGGAATGGGTAAGAAGGTAAATGCTTCTTTTCTAGTGACTTCTTGTGACTATAAAAATTTCCATTGAGACATAAGATCTTTTTAAAACGAGATTTGAAGTAAGAAATTGTATTAGGCAAGAAAATAATTGATGTTAAAATACTGTTTGCAACCTCTCGTGCTGGCTGATCAGCGATCTCATTGCCGACAGTGCCCACGTGGACAGGTGTCCAATATAATTTCGGTTTTGAGCCTGTTGGAAAGTGCGTTAAGAGACATTGAATATCTTTCACTAAAGGAGAGCGATTTTGCCTTACTGCAGCTTGAAGTCTCGAAACACTGTCAAACACTATTTTACTTGTTGTAGAGAACATATTTACAAATTTAATTGCCTCTCGAACTACCAAAAGTTCTTTCTGCCTGGAAGATGGAATTTGATTTGTTAAACTTTGCTTTCCAGGTTTTAATTTGCATTGCATCGTAAAAAGCACAAAAGGCATAACCTACACCCAACTGTTTTGGATCCATCTATGACTATTTGTAATTGAAATAAGTTAGTCGGTAAGTTTTTGACCGCTCGATGGCGAAGTGGCTAGCGCATCGCGCAGCTGCACCATAGGTCCGGGGTTCACTCCCCAGGCTGGGCAAAGTTGACTCAGCCTTTCATCCTTTAAGTGGGTCGATAAAATGGGTACTAAGTTCGCTTGGTGACTAAATATCGGGGGTCTTGGGACAAGCTGACCACTTGTCCAGGACATATGCTGATGCACCCCGGGTCCAAAAGGTCAAGAAAGCAGAAAAAAGGCACTGCAGGCCATGGCCCACTAGGGCTGTTGAGCCACTAGTTAGTCGGTAAGTTTGAAAGCAAGTTTCCTGGGAATAAATATGCTGGATGAATGTCTTGATTTTGTCTCAGTTTCTTATAATCTGAGGTATGATAAGATAGTAGAATTGAAGGAAATTGGTTGCCGCAGACGTCTTACTCTGGTTTTAACCGCTTCTTTCAATACAATGAGAGTATATTGTACATACAAACATTTCTCAGGCCAGGCTATATCTGGTTGCTAAGTAAATTACAAAGCTGTTTGTATTTTAATGATTGTAAACGTATTAGTTCATCGCGCGACTCGTGCTTATTGGTAAATGAAATGATGCAATTCGCAACACGCTGGAATACGACTAATGTAGAATCAATGAAAAGATAGAAAGAAACTTTGGCAGGTGTTGCGCATAATAAAAAATATCTATCTCAAAAACAAAGGAAATACTTAAAAGACGAATTCTATCAACTAAATTTTAAGAAAATGCAAGCGGGGAAACGGTTTGATCCAATGCAAAGGTAGACTGCTCCTGGACATACTATTTGAGTCCTAGACAAAATCCATTTTTTGAAATGTTATAGCAATAACCACCTTCTTCTAAATTAAAATTCCTCATTTCAGCTCACATAATTTAGCGTAAAACAAAGACGTGGTAATTTTCGAAACCTTGACCATTCAAATTTATTTGTTCTTAGTTTCCTGCTTTTGCAAATGAAAGTTTTAGAGACATTAGGTATTTTGTTTAAAGCAGGAGATGATGAAAAATAAACAGTGCTCTCGCTGGGACTCGAACCACGGACCTCTCGAATGAGCGCGGAGTGTGCTGGCTACTGCACTACGAAGGCTTGCTAAGAAGGCAGGAGAAAGACCTTATAAGGTTTAGGTTAGTTTTTTTTAAATATTTCAAAACATATAAATAAATAATGAGTTCCAGCCACTCGCGCTTTTATTTATACTATTAAACTTCTTTCCTTTATTAAATGCAGTTTTTACCCATTGGTTTGCCAAATTCACAGATCACAGCACATATCATTTATGTTAAATAGTTAAAGCTATTTGAGGGATAAATTTATGTATTTAGCAGAACTTTTATCACAAGCGAACAACCAGATAATATATTCAACACTGGCAGACACTGGAAACTTAATGCCTTCACCGATAATGTCTAAACGACAATGGTTTATTTAACTGTCTTATCACTGAAAACGCTTCTCAGAGTTCACAAAAAGGAGCGACCGTATTACATTAACAAGAAGGACGAGACACCATCTCAGTTTTGAAGGAGAACATCTCAGAGAATAAACCCAAAGGTCCCTTACCCAAAGGACCTCCCCGAATATTTCCAAAGGTTTGGTATTTCTCAAACACAAGTACTCGTATTTGTGGCCAGCTGGGAAAGCCTAAATGTTACATTACTAACTGCCTACTCACTAAAGATCATCATATTAAAATGCCAACAACAAATATTCAGGCTCTTAGTAAATTCTTAGTAAAACAAAAATACATCGGGCAAAAAATCACAAAAACAATGGACATCCACACAAAATTGGGCACAGATTTATGTCAAGTAATCGAATTTTATATAACACGTTATAATAAAGATATAATAGTATAACAAATAAAGTAATAAATGCAATCTATAATAGAGTAAAGTAAACAACATCACTGTTCATAATTTAAAAAAGTGATTAAATTCTGGCAAAAAATATTAAAATGTATGTGCATTCACATAACGAAGCATAAATACTGACTTTTTGTGATTATAAAAACATGACGCATTTGTACTTAAATTGTCATAAAGATATTATAGGCATAAAAATTGACAAGAAAAAGTTGACAAGAAAGCATACCCCCATTGATTTGGTGTGATCAAAGAGAGATAGAATTCAGCGACATACTAAAAGAAAAGACGAAAAACTTTGAAAAGAATAAGTCCACTAATCTGGAAAACATTAGCACAATATATAAGGTATGAGATGAGGAATAATATAGAAACCTTGAAGCTACAGCAAAGCAAAGAAACTGAAGAAAAGAAAGAACTGCAGCAAAATGAAAGAAATTTTCCAAGAGGACATAGGCAACATTCTAGTTGAAATGGTGCAAATAACAAAAGAGAAACTTCATGATAAAGAAAGAATATATAGACTGCTTAAAAATAAAGACAAATTACAAAAGAAAGAAATCCATTAGAGAAAATTCTCCAAGCAAAAGTTTTATGTAATACGTTTGTAGAGACATTAGGTATGTTTTCGAAGCAGGTGATATGAAAAATGAGCAATGCCCTCGCCGGAACTCGAACCACGGACCTCTCGAATACGCATCAAGCGTTCTGACCACTACACCACGAAGGCATGCCAAGAAGGTGGAAGAAATACCTTATACACTCCCCCTTTTTAAAGGGCGATTGGATATTAAAGGACCCAATAGCCAAATCACCGCGTTTGTGAAGAATCATCATCCACCACCATTTTTAGTTCGGGCGCCACTGTAGAGTCATTAGATTATTTCGGAAGCAGGAGTGATGAAAAATAAGCAACGCCTTCGCCGGGAACCGAACCACGGACCTCTGGGTTACGCACCGAGCGTTCTGACCACTACACAACGAAGACATGCGAAGAAGGCGGGACAAATTCCTTCAAAGGTTAATGTGAATACTATTATTGTACAGAATTTAACTGTAAACCAGCCACAACGTGGTCATATAAAAATTTAAGGATTAATAAGAAATGCTAGACAAAGGCGGACCTGGGCAGAACCGATTAATTGTAATGGTAGAAGGAAGGTGCCCACGTCCCCGTTACTACTACCACTATAGAACACAGTTGACTCTTGGATAAGGACTTTCTGCTTAAGAGGTGGGAAACTGATTTGTAATTATGTTACGCATGGGAAAACAACGAAACCCAATCGCGTAGAGAGCCCGTTTGCTTGGACTCGAGCACTGGTAGAATTACCCATGTTCAGCACTCTTTACCAATGGTGGTATGCTGTTCTTTCCTCAAATAAAGTATTTTCTTTCGAACACTCTTTACTGTACCATGAGATTCACAATCGATTTAAGAAACTAATCACGAGAATTTTAAAAATATGCTAACATTTAACTAATAACTTTTTATCAAATTTCTGTATCAAAGTGATTCAAGCTATTAAACTTGACATAAATTCCATTTTTATAAATGTATGAACCTTTTTCTAGCTCTAAGAATACCATCTACAATCATCTTTAAATCATCTGTGATTAACTAACGACTTGTGAATAAAAGCAAGCATTTTTTGCATAAGCAAAAATATTTCTTCTTGCTTGAAGCTAAATAAAATGTTTATGTAATCAATTTGCTTTAGTGGTTGGTGAGTTTGTATCGTAAGTTTTATAAAACGTCTCCAGAATACTTTTGATATTTCCGAAGTTTCTGCATTTACAATTACGTTACTACCAATTATATTTTGCTGAATTTTAGTTTTCTTTATCCGCTTCTTCGTGTCGTTATCACAAATCAAGGGTAAACACAAGTTTAAATTTTCTTATTTCTAATACCCCTAAAGATAAATAGTGAGGACATCCTGAAAATTCTTCCTCTAAGTCTGCTAAAAGATAAATACTGTAAAGTCAGATTAACTCTTCCTTAAACGTAATAAGAGTGTAAAATAAATATAAAATATCTTTGGTTTCATTACTATTAAATTTTTAAAAAATTAAGGATTTATATATATAAAGATTATAATTTTTGTGACAAATTCAGTCATAAATTACAAACTTTAAAGTTAGTATATGCATGAATTCACCTTATTAGGTAGTTTAATTTTCATAAAATGTGTTATAGTTAATTTTAGGTTTAATATTTCAATGGAAGGAAATTTTCATTTGATTCATGGTTTTAATACTGTAAGGTTTATCCTAAGTTTATTAACAGTTATTTTAAGTTTTGTATCTTTCCTAACTTATTCTAATTTCAGCATACAATTTCCTGCCAGAATGTAATTTCAGAAACGCAGCAAATGCAAATGAGAAAGAGTACTATTTAAGTGGATACTTCACCGACTTCTAGAGAGAGAGAGAGTCTGATTCCCTGAGTAGTGCGCATTTGCCTTTGGCTAATTTCTCTCTTAGTTACTACGCTCGGCCATACCTTAGGCCCTTGCTTGGCTTCACCAATTTAATTAATACTTAAGGGCCAACTAGATAGATTTCTGATAGCTTCGGCTATACTTTTCAGATAGCTTAGTTAGGCTAGTTTTTTATTTTAATTTAAATCTATTATTATTTAAGCCCGAGTGGGGGCTTTGTGTAAAGTTTCATCTAGGAACTGATTGTAAATATTCTGAAAAATAAAGGGTTGTGAACCCTTCCTAAGTCTTACACGTTTTGTTCAGACACTTAAGCGATTATTCGCTTGTAAGTGTTCGTGGGGTTCTAAGTTAGAACATTAGAATTAAATAAGTAAAACCTCGCAATACAAAGAATCTCTTGTAAAAGTTGTTGCTGTATTATTACCCTATTAGTGGAAGTCTTATCCACTGAATTAAAACTCAAATAAAAATCGTGCTGAAATGTTAATTGTATTAACATTTATATTTAATTTAAATTGATGAAATAAACTTAATCTTTTACGTTTATGTCGATTATGATTTCACTTTTATGTATATACTTTCCATTATGCTTTCCATTTGGTACATGAACTCACAATTTGCCGATCTTAGAGTTGTTGGCATACTTTAGGCATAACATCTTTAATAAATCTGTAGAGACATTAGGCTATTTCGAAGCAGGAGACGTGAAAAATGAGCATTGCCCTCGTCGGGACTCTAACCTCGGACCAAGGGACCTATGCGCCTAGTTTGCTGGCCATTACAGGCATGCTAAGAAGGCGGGAGAAACACCTTATAAACCTTTCAAATTATATAACGCATATGCAAAGGCTGTGCAAGTCGAAGAAAATGAAAACAAATCCTTGTTGTATCTGATTGCGACCGTTGCTGTAATTATTTGTATAATAAATTAATTGAGAGAAAGAAAGGTTTATTAGAATTGCCTAATTTTAAAGTCTGGTACGAGTTGGAGTTCTGGTCATCTCAGTCGTATCGAGTTGTGTGTTCATAAATTTTATTAATTTTTTCCTAAGAGATTAGACTGTATAGAACTTTATTGTATTGAATATCAGCAACGACAGCACAAAATATTATTATCATGAATGATTTTTGTTTTTTTCGTAAATCCTAACATTTATACCTATTTGTTCTATTGCGATTTATGCAACATTACCCTAATTATAAGTTTGTAGAGACATTAGGTTATTTCGAAACAGGAGACATGAAAAATGAACAGTGCCATAACCGGGACTCGAACCTCTTGAATACGCGCCGAATGTGCTGGTCATTACACCACGAAGGCATGCTAACAAGGTGGGAGAACAATCTTACTCCCAAACGAAACTCCTGAACTACCTTACTGCCGTCCCGGGAAATGAAGGGTACACCCCTTTTTAAAGGGCGACTGAGGATTAGGAGACCCAATCGCCAATTCCGGGTGGTAGAGAATCATCACCCACCACCGTTTTTAGTTCGGGTGCCACTGTAGAGACATTAAATTATTTCGAAGCAGGAGACATGAAAAAGAGCTATACTCTCTCAGGGACTCGAACCTCAGACCTCTCGAATACGCGCCGAGTGTGCTGCCCATTACACCACGAAGCCATGCTAAGAAGGCGACAGAAATATCTTATAATTTCAGTTTTTAAAATGATCTATTTGAGAGCAATATGATTATTAATTAAGTGTGCAAGTATTTATAAAGATTGCTTACTGTGTTAAATTGATGGAACTATTTTATAGTTTTCACAACGTATAAATAATGTACCATTAATAAATAAAACACGTTTCTATTGTCACAAACTATGTACAAATTATATAGTTGTTTTTATTACACTGACCTTACTAACAGCCATTTGCATCTTCTTTTAATCAAGAATCAATACGAAATGTAATATGCACGTTGCTAAATCCCTGTTGAAGAAATTTTTGAAAAAGCTATAAATTTAAATTTTCACCATGTGACCCTGCGATATGTGTAAATTTTAGAACGTTAGTTAAGATCTAACTATTATAACAACAGTCTTATAACAGTTAAATGGGGCTTTTTCAAAGTTCATCTCAGCATTTAACATAAAATAACTAGGACATACTGTAATCTGATAGTCTTCGGGTCAGAAAAGAAGTCACTTTTTTTTTGTATACGCTATATTTTAAAATTCCGTCGGAGCACATGTCATAAGAATGTTAAAAAAGGGATAGAAAGCAAACGGAAACACTTAAATGAATTATCAGCTAAGTTATAATAATTAGGTAACCGGATTAACATCTACTTAAACACATACAACCAACTTTCTTTCTCTGTAAATCATTTTGAGTGATTGCTACACCTTAAGACTTAAATGGATTATCAGCTAAGGTTTAATAACTAGGTAACTGAATTAACATCTACTTAAGCACTTATAAATAACTTTCTTTCACTATCAATCAGTTTGAGTCATTGCTTCACCTTGACCAAAGGATATCTATCTCGGCAAAGTATTAATTGAAGTTATAGTTGAAATTATAGTGTCACGATCTTTGAAAGCATAAACTACTTGAAATTCAGGAAAACGTAAGCGAATTTTCACTATATCTTGGAAATTAAAACAGAGACTTATAAAAGATCCTTTAACAAAACTCAAGACTTAAGCACACAAACTCAAAAACTAAGGGCATAAAGGATTCTTTTATTAAATCCAATAGATTAACACAATGCACACAAATTTACACTGGCACTTACAAAACCAGCTGTAACTGGTCATTAGGTTGTTTAGAAGCAGAAGAGATGACAAATGAGCAACGCCTTCGCCGGGACTGGAACCACGGACCCCTCGAATTCACTTCGTACTGACCACTACACCACGAAGGCATGCCAAAAAGGCGGGAGAAACGTTATATACAATCCCTTTTAAAGGGCGACTGGGGTTTGGGGGACCTATTGTAAGGCATGCAAATTTGTGGTGGAATAATCACCATCCTTATTAGTTAAACTATTCCGGAAATATGAGGTGTCAATCATTTCCTCGGTTTCACTCGCATATCGCAAATTATTTACACGCTTAAAGTAGAAGGTCAGAGGCAGAGATAGGATGAAGGACATTTCGCTTATTGCCAAAACTTAAGATGGACATCAAGACTCGTCATGCCAGCCTAACACAGTTGTTGCCAGGTCATGGGATATTCCCAGTATACCTCAACAGATCCAGACTAAAGATAATCCTTTCTCCGAGTGCGAAGTGAAAGGTGGCATCGACTGTTATTACTTTCATTGTGTTAATACCAGAATATCGCACTTAAAGAAAACCAGCGGACTGTGTCTGGACAACGTGGATGTTCAAGTCACTCAAAAGTAGAGTTGTCCTTGGTAAAATAGAGAAAATACCAAGACGCTGCGTAAGAAGAAAAATTAAATAGAGAAAATATCAAAAACCACTGTTATGTTTCAAATTATAAAACAGTAATCAGGATAACCTTTAAAGTCTGCAGTTGTAGAGACATCAGGTATTTTTTCAAAGCAGAAGACGTGAAAATCAGCAATGCCCTCGCTGGAACTCGACTCACAGACGTCTCGAATACGCGCCGAGCGTGCTGACCACTACACCACGAAGGCATGCTAAGGAAATGGAAGAAATACCTTAGATACTCTCCCTTTTAAAGGGCGACTGGGGATTAGGAGACACAATCGCCAAATCCAATCATCATCCAATAACCCTTTAGTTCAGGCGCCACTGTACAGTCATTAGGATATTTTTTGAAGCGGAAGACATGAAAAATGAGCAATGTCCTGGCCTGAACTCGACCCACAGACGTCTCGAATACGCGCCGAGCGTGCTGACCATTACACCATGAAGCCATGCTAAGAAAATGGGAGAAATACCTTATACAGTTATCAAGCTAAGTATTCCAAGACCTACTGGTAAGTTTATCATAATGGGAAGGTTTTTTTTACATTCAACAAGAAGTAGAACTCTGTAGCGTTTGTTTTAAGTATTTAGAACTATTAATATAAACTAAGTATGAACAAGAAAAACTTTGTAAAATATAGAAACTGCTATTAGTACTTAACATTCAACATTGCCACTGATCTGTTCACATTTCGACAATTAGTAAATTTACCCGCTGTGATTGTATATTATTCCGTCTGGTTCACGTCTGAGGTCGGAAGTCATCTCAGCGAAGCACTCACTTACTCTTTATATTTAACATTATTATTGGTGTCTCCTAGTACTGAACATCTGCGTACAATGTTTTACTAATATAAACTGATTATTTTTTCGAAATATCACGTCTCTTGTGCTTGTAAACTTAATCAATATTGTAAGAAGTGCATCAGTTTGTATCACTAGTTTTTCTATTTTTCTCGCCCGTAATGGCTCTCTTTAAAATTACTCAAGTGAAACGAAAGTAAAAAAGTTATTCAATGCTTTCTTAGGAATCAAAAGTTTAAAGATCATTATTTGCTCACCTGGAAACTCAGAAATTAACATTATTTGTATAATATTATTTCTTTACCTTTGTCAAACATATTTTCGAAATACATTTTAGCAAAAATGTTAAAACCTTAAAACTATTATTTGAAAAACGTGTTATGTAATTCATAGTTAATAGTTACATACGCTTGAGGCATCAAATTGTGTGCATTTTGTGTCTTGTATTTGGATTATAAAAAACGTAAAAGTAAACTGGCTGGAAGTTTTTTTGCGTGTGAAACTATATCAATATTCACCAATGTAGATGAAATCGTCTCTTCGAAAGGGGTAGTTTTATAGAAAGCTGATTATCGCTTGAACCAGAGTATACGCCGCCCCCGACCGGGATATTGGTTTGTAACGC
The DNA here is from genome assembly GCA_000611955.2 of Stegodyphus mimosarum. NCBI lineage: Eukaryota > Metazoa > Arthropoda > Arachnida > Araneae > Eresidae > Stegodyphus > Stegodyphus mimosarum. Next base: position 115,085 of record KK116324.1, read on the forward strand.
TGACTGTCGAAAGGCCCAGTTTCGAATCCAGGAGAAGGCATGAATGTTTGTAAAAGTGTCGTGTCTGTGCGGCATGGGTGCACTTTAAACATGAGACGACCCGGAAGTCCACTCTAGAGATTGGTGGTAAGAAGAGAGAGATGGAAGACCCTACGACTCGTTATCCGGGGTGCTCAAAATTTGGGGCGAAACTGAGGGGAATCTTTAACTTAATATAGAAAATAAAAAGCTAATCTAGTATAACCTAAGCTAAAACCAAACAAATGTGCACATCAATAACTAACAGAAATCGCCCTCGTTAAAGATCACCGGCGAATGCTAGCAGGCACGTAGCAATACAGCCGAGTCGTAGATTAGTACAGCCAAATCGTAATATTAGACTTAACCCTTTGACTACATTTGACCTTCGAATTTTTTTCGCCTCGTTTTCTATCCAAGCGAACAAAATATGTCCTAAATAAGGAATTTTTTGACCAATGGTTTTCAAGCCAAAGGCTGGGACACATATGTCCCAGCCACAGTTAATGGTGGGATACATATGTCCCACACGTAGCGATGGACTTTCTATAAGCACATCCATTATTCTGAAAAGCTTTAGTATAAAAACAGATTTACATTGTATGGTACAGGGTAAAGTATTTTTTGCATAGAACAACATTACACATTGGGCAAGTTATATTTGTCACTTTCTCTATGGTCATTTGTCTAAAACGAGCACATCGGCGCCTTGATTTTCCAACTAGTGGAAGATGATCCCGAACATTCAGGAGATACTTAGCAATCTTCGGCCCAGCAGTAAATTTTAAACTTTTAGTGGGACATATATGTTCCCTTAGTAGTCAAAGGCTTAAAGCAACGACGTGGCCAAAAGACAAAACTACCTGTACTAGGAGCCTCTAAGCTCTCCTACTGAAGCGACAGAGACTTCAATTTAAATATTGGTTCTCCCTCATTTACGTGATCTAAAATCTTATTCGAGCAGGAAACTATAAGTGGGAAACAAGGAAGTAAAGAACAGCTTATTCAAAAATAAAAATAACTATTAGCAAATTAAAATAAAGCCCTACAATGAAATACTTACACAGCTAGACGATTAAATTATTCTAGCTTTTACATACAATCAGCACATTCAGTCAAAAAAGAATATGTAAAAAAGGAAACACCGAATGAAAACGGAACAACTGTGCACAACTGGCATTGACGTTCATCGTCATATTCCATGTAAAGCAAGCTCTGAGATCGTTGCAATGCTTTGAACATTCGAGCGTCTAATATGCTGAGCGTTTGAAGATTTGAAGCTAACAGAACTTTGCTTTTTTGTTTGAATATTTCGATTAGCAGTTCATCATGTGTTGCATTTGGTGTAATTGTTGTAATATCAGAGGTTAAATGGTAAATCTATATTGTTTACTTTTAACACTGAATATTCCAAAGACATTATTTTTTATGCGTCCATTACTGGATAAGCGTTTTTCAGAAAGTAGTATAACGGAATTTTTTAAAAATTATTGTTTCGACACATCGACTTTATAATTTTCAAAATATGCCTCCTCTGCATCAACATAGTGTTTCCAGGGACTCTGCCAATTACTGAAAGTTCCCTGGAGCGCAGAAACTGGAATTATCCTTAGCTTCTTCGTTACGGCCTCTTGAATGGCCTTGACCGAGCCATGGTGTCGTCTTTTCATGATGCTTTTGAGTAGGGGAAGAAGAAGTCTGAAGGAACGATATCTGGGCTTGGGAAGCTGCGTGATGAAGTGGTTGGTCAGAAAATCTATAAAACATTATGACAGTAAAGACTTTATGGTGTGGCTCGGCGCATTGTCGTGATGGAGTCTCCATGAGCCAGCAATTGCTAGACGGATGCGAGCGACTCATTTTCTGAGTTTGAGGTGGTCAGAATTTAAACGATGTCGCACTTTCACTAAATTTTAGTCACCGTTTGACCGTTACTCATCTTCAACTTGCTCTCTTCCCTCCCCAAACAATTTTTTCCACACGAAAACGCTCGATCGATCCATGGCATCACTCCCATTTAGCAGTCTTGATCATGTCATGAGTCTCACTCTTACTTTTACACAGTTCGACTCAAAACGTTACTGCGCAACTCCGCTCTAACAAACGATTCATTGTGGAGATGACAAGGCAACTTGAAAGGGATTCACCTTGAAAGGATTCTCCTTAAACTTGAAAGGGATTCACCTTAAACTCCGTGAAGGCTTGGAGAAGACTGGAGACTGCTGCGTTAAGAGCCAAGATTCCCCACAATCCAACGAGCACAGTAACATCTCTCTCCTTCATCACGTTTTGGAGAGAAAAATATCAGTTTTATTACTTCCCGAACAAACCCTGTATATAAATAATTTTTGTTATCATGGTGCGAGTTTATTTGCATGGCATTTGAATCCAGTATTTATGCTGAGGTTTGCTCTCAAAGTCTTAGTTTTTAAATTAATGTTATTTACATTGTTATTGCGATGTTATTTACATTGTTATTTACATTGCTTGCGAGATATGTATTTATTTTAGCCATCGAAATATCAACTTCTACAGTTCCTTTGAAAAAAGCAATCGGAAGAAATACGAACCGGTAGAAATAAAACAAGAAGAGCGAAAATATGGCTTCTTCGAGAACTAGAATACACTTTGAAAGAAAAACCATGCTATCTACCACTTTTAAAAGTAGCATCAATTCACGGGCCGCGAATCCGGCACACAAATGGCTACTTTTTTTACTTCCTTGTACGAAGTAAATAGAAAATATTATGATCGCGAAAAAATTTCGGGTATCATATTTTAACGAAAATATCCATTTTGACCGCTATCGAATGCGATTTAACGATGTTTTTGCGTGACATCTGTAGGCAAGGACAGACTAAAGGACTATTTGTCCCCAAACGAAATATAAAACTGATTTAAAATGGATTCAGAAGAGATTTTTTCGTGGCATCTGTACGTACGTATGTACGTATATATGTATATCACATAACTCAGAAACCAGCAGCCTCAGAACGTAGAAGTTTTGTATATAGGATTGCTATAAGATGTAGATGTGCACCTCCTATTTTGGTTGCAATCGGCCGCACCAAAAGTATATATATATAAATATATAAATATATATATAAATA
>KK116324.1:118738-138133 GCA_000611955.2 Stegodyphus mimosarum
TATATATATATATATCCACTCTGTTACTTGGCTCAGTGAGCCCAGTTTCTTTACTGTTATATGTATTTTCTTATACTTTGGTTAAGGTTTTTATGCCTTTAGTTAATCTGCAGGTCATAGTTGCAGAATTATCAACAATTTAAACGTTAATGAAATGCGGCTAAGCTTAATTTTTTACCATAGCAACCATATTAGTTTACATTTGAAACTTAGCTGAATACTGGATTTGTTGCCAATCTAGAGAAACTAAGCTTTGCAACAACAAAGTAGAGTCTTCTTTTATTGTTGCGAATTAAATTATGCTTAATCCATTCTGGAATTATCATGTAAGTTATTAAATTATCCCCATATAGTCACTCAATATCGCAGCCCCAAAGTAAATCAGTTAGTGCTTGTTCGGTGTCCTTTTGCCGAGTGAGAAAGAAAACTTTCAGTTTTGTGCACCGAAAAATCTGTTTTTTTCCCGCTGGCCGAATTGCTTTTCTTTTGCGTCGAAACTTTAATTTTAATTGTAAAAAAATTCTTTTAATCGTTCAAACTGTATTTGGTGTTTTATGTTTTTCTATATCATTAAATTTTTAATACCGATATATTGAGGCTTTGTGTGTTTTTGCCTTTATCGCGAAGTGAGAACTGAATTAATTGAATGAGAAATATATCTCTAATGAAATTCGAGGAAATAAGTTAAAATGAAAGCCAGGAAATAATGCGTAGAATTTAATACTCCGTACAAGGAAGTCATGTGGTACACACATCAGATTGTTTTTCATGGTTTTCAATTTTTACTTAAGGCTAAAGCTGCTTTTGTTTCACAAGTCTTACATTTGCGAATAATATTATCAAACATTTGCATGCTATTAAAATTCATTGTTAGCTTTGTATTCCATTAATATTCCTTACTATCTTAGGGCAGTTTTTTTTTTCAGTTTATTTCTTCTCAAGAATAAAATCCTTTAACTAAACTGCTATGAAATACTGGAATATCCAATATTCTGAGGCGTTTGAAAACATTTTTCTGCCATTTAATATTACAAGCCATCCACATCACATACACAAATGTAACGTTCTTCAATTTTCTCTCTGTCATTTCTACATTTGAATTACAATTCGTAGACTCAAGACATCTTTATTTACATTTACCTCGTGTTGTATCACCATTATTAAACCGTTCCTTGCACGAAGTTGTCTTAAAACAATTTTCTTAAAATTATACTTTCTCCAGCAAATGAGTTTAGCTACACGCTTTCATTTAAATTTTAACTCTTCCAAAATCTTGAGGTCGTTTTCAAAGTGTTCAGACATTTTTCAAAATAATATTCAAATGGGTATATATACCCATTACCGAAATTTGCAAATTTAGGCTTAAATTTTTCTAACAGAAATTCATATTTTTTTCTAAAAGACTGAATTTTGTACAAATTGTTCAAAAAGTGACAAAAGTGTCTCTACAGGACATAACAATTTACGAAAAATCTTATCAGCTTGTACATAGCATATTTTTCAAGTTATGTGTTGTGGAATAACTAATAGCTGATTTTCAAATAATTTAATCCAAGCATTATTATATTTGAAATTACATTGAAGGTATTTGCCTAAATCTGTTAAAGCACAGTAACTGTGTTAATATCATCGATATATATATATAGAGAGAGAGACAGACAGAGAGAAATAGAAATATATAAGGTATTTTTTCCCTCATTTGCGCATGCCTTCCTGGTGTAACGGTAGTACACTCGGCGCATATTCAACAGTTCCAAGCTCGAGCCTCGAGTCTCGGCGAGGACATTGCAGATCTTGCGAAAAAAAAGATAAAATGTAAACGCCAGTATAATTTTATTGCAATTTGGAAACTGATTCGAACTTTTAAATTTTTCGGCGTAAAATGCAAAAACGAAAATAATAGCTCTTCTGTGCTAACACGCTTTGGTCTAAAAATCTGAAAACTTTCAGATTTTATATTACGCCCAAAGGGGCATTTTAATAACGTTTTGTGTATTACTTTTATTTATAAAATATCATGTTCTTCGCACTTAAAACATAAAATTCAACAGCAATATCGCAAAATAATTTAAAAAGAGCGTACATTTAGAATTTCCGAAACACAGTCTCGCCCTGGAGATACAAATGGCCCTTTTTTTTCGCACAATGTTCCCATTGCTCGCTTTGAAATCGTTGTGTTTCTTAATTAAAAACCCATAAATGCTTTACAAAATGTGAAATAGATAATAAAACGAATTCCAGATTTGGGCTTATAGATGCCCATAATCGGGTGGAGATGTACGTTATTCAAAATTTGATGGCTCCAGGTACAGTTGTTTTATCACAGTGCGAGAAATATGCATACATTTATGCAGACTCCTCATTAATTTCTTTAAATAGCGATACAGAGCGATAATATTTGGTGGCATCAATTTGAAAAGTAATTCAAACCTTTAAAATTTTTGACGCAAAATGCCAAAACGATATTAATAGCCCTTCTGGGCTAACGCCCTTTGGGCTAAAAAAAAAAAGAAAAACAGGTGACTCTACAGTGACTTCCGAATTTAAGAGGGGTGGACGATAATTCGTCATCAGCAGGATTTAAATACTAGGTCTCATACTCCCCTGTCGCCCTTCAAAAGCAGGATTACATTAAGAATTTCTTCATGCCTTCATGCTGTAAGGATAGCACACTCAGGGCGTGTTCGAGAGATCCAGGTTACAGTCCCTGCGAAGGACACTGTAGATTTTTCCCATGTCCTACTTCTAAATAACCTACTGACTCTACATACTAGGATGTTATAAAAGTTACATCAAAATATTAAAAAAAAATGCTTTTTAAAATTTTACTTCGAGAATTTCGATGAATTCAAATTCCTTTTATCCAGATATTTACTGCAAATTTATTCAAAATTCACAAACAAGAAGGAAATATTATATAATTTCTTAAAAGATTTTCCGGAGCGTTTTAAGATATGCGTTAACGAAATGAACTTTTAATGGTTGCTTTATAATAAATTCATCAAGAAAAAAATTGTTGCTCACTTCATCGTTCCCTTCGCACCATTAGTAGAATTAATAAGCAGGAATAGTTAATTTTCTCACTGCAATTACCTTAGAACTTTAAGCTTCCATTATGCGAATTAATGATTGTAAAAAAAAATTAAGCGAAAGTGTTTAGCTGTCTTTTCTCATTTCGCCCACTTTAATATCACTGCCACCTACATATTCTTTTAAATTAAGTAAAGGATAAATTTTTGAAGGATGGACGTGGAGTGTTTTAAAATGTATAATATTTTAGAAGTTTTATTTTTCTGAGTATAAAGAAGGGATTATTATAATGTTTTGTATTTTTCCTTAAATAAATGAAGCCTTCTTGCAGTTTTACGACATGCATGAACTTTTAAATTTAGAAAAATGACATTAGTAAGTTCGAAAAATTTCCGAGGTCAATGAACCCAAACAAATTGCTCATTAATATTAAAGTTGTTAAGGAAACACAGTCGCGAACTTCTTTGTGAACTAAGGCATTAAAGTATTTAGCTTCTTAAACTTATTTCTTCTTTCTCTTTAGAAGAAATTTGCGATTTATCATTAAAGGAGAACATTTAAGTAGAGCAAGCCATGATTTTGCAGATAACGTATATAAATTATTTTGAGTTAAATAGTAACATAAAAATTCATCAAATATTTATTCAACATTCAAACTATCTAATCTATTTTAAATTACTAATTTAAAAAATTTGTAATTTTTTATGAAAAATTACAACTTTTTAAAATAACCTTATAAAACATTGTAAAAAATTTATAAATCTTATAAAAATTATTAAAAATGTTCTAAATTCTAAAATTAAAATAAAAATTTAATAGTTTTGCTTTAATTTTTGCGTTGAATCCTTAAGAATTCTAAAAAATAAAGGGTTGTGTGTGGCCGATTGTAGCGACTGAATACAATTATTTTTGTTGTCTTAATCCCTATCGTATTCTTTCGTCTTAATGATAAGTATTATTAAAAGAAATAAGAATGCAGATTCTGTAAGCAAAAGCATAGAGACATTATTCATCTAACCATCTGTAAAGGCATTAAGTTATTTTGAAGCAGCAGACGTTGGAAAATGTGCAATGACCTCGAACCTTGACTTCTCGAATACGCATCAAGGGTGCCACCTTTAAACCATGAAGGCATGCAGAAAGGAGGGTGAAAAAATATTATATACTGCTCTTTTTTAAGGCTGACTGAGGATTACGAGACCCAGTTGTCGGATTTTGGTGGTGATGAATTATTTTCCACCACCTTTTAGTTTGGGTGCCAGTGGTGAGGCATTAGGTTATTTTGAAGCATGGAGACGAAAAATGTGAGCAATACCCTCTCTGGGACTTGAACCTGGATACAAGATACGAGACATTGATTTCGGCAAAGTTGAAAACATTCCAATGAAAGCAAAAGAATGTGAGGAAGAATGTGATTTTACGCACCTTGAACAGCATAAGAAGAAAGAACTTACGGAAGATTTAAGAAAACATAAGAACCTAAGAGCTGGTATTCCGAAAATCGCCAATGTTGGAGAACATAACATCAAACTAAAGCTTGGAAGTGTGCCTAAGAAGCAGAAACCATACAGGATACCTGAAGTTCTAAAAAATAAAGTTGATCGACAAATAGATGAGCTATTGCAGTTAGGACTCATCGTTGAACAGAAAGTGAACATGTGTATCCAGTAGTTGGTGTGCCAACAAGATGGAACGTTAGCATTATTTATATACTAAAAGACTATACTGAGTTTTATACCGATAACGTGACTTAATGACATGATTATATCTTCCAGTGAGTGAAGCATGACTGACGTTATGAGATATGAAGCATAAGATATTTTGACTATTTAGTTTGAAATGTTTGCATTTTCCTAAAAACTCTCGAAAATTATTTGTACCAAATATGAATCGAATAAAATTAAAATTAACGAAGATATTGTTAGTTATGCCTAAAAGCGCCACAAGCGGTCGTATTGACTGCTGGTAATACTAAAAAGTGCAGGGAAGCAAAGATGGTTTTAAGCAATGAAGAAAATTGGACAATATCTTTACAACAGCTTGATCCTTTTATTGCTATTATTTATGCAAGAGGAACATTGTTGTATTCCGTTGTTTAATAATAGTGCACTGTATAAAGATTTGCTACATTACCGGAGATGTACTTTAATAACTTCAGAGTCGTAATGTTGACCGAATCTCTTTATTGTCTTTAAACATCACGTTGGCTGAACACGGCAAACCTCTAGCTTCAGAAGCGCAACTCAGAAGAAACTCTGCCTCGTTGGAACTCCAGTAATTCCCAGCATCAATTGAAGTGCCAAGCGCATGCTTAAAAACACTAGCAAATTTGCGTCTGCACCGCTCCTCATTTCAACAACAGAAATACAATTTGCATAATAACAAACATACCCCCAGCCTTGAAGTCCCAAGGGGGTTCAAACAATAAATTGAAAATTATCAACCTGAATAGACCTGAAAAATAAAAATTAAAGTCTCTAAATCAGGAATTAAATGGCAAAGGGCATAGCTTCGCTATTGTTCGCTTTATTTCACCACTGGATGTGCGTAAGTCCACCACTTGAATTCTGTCATCCAGACCAGGATACACTTTAACAATTCTGCCTAGCTTCCAGCGTAGCGGAGGTAAATTCTCGTTCTTAATGAGAACCATATCACCAATCTTCAAATCTCGCTGTAGCTTACACCACTTGGGTCTTTGTTGTAACCTCGACAAATACTCACTACTCCATCTCTTCCAGAATTGTTGAAATAGCCTTTGCAAATTTTTCCATCTGTCACCGTAACTCAGCTTATCTTGAATCAGGTTAGGCTCTGGAAGAGCACTTAAAGCCGCTCCTGTAAGAACGTGTTCTGGCGTTAAGGCTTCCAGGTCACTGTAATCGCTCGAAGCTGGTACTAATGGCCTAGAATTAAGACAGGATTCAATTTGGGTTATTAAAGTCAAAAATTCCTCATAAGTTAGAATAAGTGTTCCTAAACACCTCTTTAAGTGGTGTTTCATCGACTTAATCCCCGCTTCCCAATGACCTCCAAAATGAGGCGCAGAGGGCGGATTAAATAGCCACTTAATATTATCTGAAGAAATATACCCCTGAAGGAGTTCATCACGTTGAACAGTTGATAGAACTTTCCTTAGCTCTTTGTTAGCTCCTATAAAGTTCGTTGCACAATCACTATGAAATTCACAAAGTTTGCCTCTACGAGCGATAAACCTCTTAAGTGTCGCAAGGAGGGATTTTGTTGAAAGATCTCCGACTAATTCTAAATGTATTGCTCTAGTAGTAAAACAAATAAATAAACATATATAACATTTAAAAATTTTAGCTCCTCTACCATTGCGATATTTGACGTTAAATGGTCCTGCAAAATCAATTCCTGCACGAGAAAAAGCTCTACTTTGAGTAACTCTTGAAGCAGGCAAATCTGCCATTTGCTGAGTTGCAGTTTGAGCTCTAAATCTACGGCAAATAACACATTGATTTAAACATTTTCTAATAATATCTCTAGCAGTCACAATCCAAAATCTATGTCTTATGACAGAAATGAGTAGTTCAGCACCTACATGAAGATATGTTTCATGATGGTGCCTAATAATCAAACGCGTAATATTATGACTCTTAGGTAAAATCATAGGATGTTTCTGATCATTTGAAATTCTAGCATTTCTGAGCCTTCCGCCTACACGTACTATCCCTGCGGAATCTAAGAAAGGATTTAACGGCAAAAGCTTGCTCGATGGTTTTAAAGGTTTACCCGATTTTAAACAAGATAACTCTTCTGGAAATTCAGAAATTTGTACGATCCTAACGATCATAAAGGTAACTTCACGAAGTTCTTCAGTAAACAAATAATCCTTTATACGTTCTGCGGGTAACTTACTACAGTTATTCTTGAATCTTATACACCAAGCTAACACTCTGCATAGCTTTAGCCAGCATGAAAACTTAGAAAATACACTGGGTTCCTCGAACTTAAAAACATTTGAAATGAAACTCTTTTTCATTTCTTTTAACATATTCTCACTCTCTAATTCTACACTTAAATCTTGCTGTACATGAATCATTGGTTGGCCCTTCATCCATTGTGGTCCCTTCATCCATAATTCGCATCTTAAAAATTCTGATGGAATCAAACCTCTGGTTCCAAAATCTGCAGGATTTTCTTTTCCAACCACATAATTCCATTGAATACCTGGAACAGCTTCCTGAATCCTTTCAACTCTGTTTGCCACAAAAGGTAGCCAACGGCGAGGTTCTGACGAAATCCATGCCAATGTAACCCGTGAGTCTGTCCACGCGTAAATATTGTTAAAATTGGTAGTTCAATGCATGATACCACGACGTGCAAAAGGTTTGTTAAAAGTAACGCAGCGCATAGCTCTAATCTAGGAAGAGACTGGGGTTTAAAGGAAGCAACTCTAGTTTTCGATGTTAAAAGGTTAACCTTGACTACAGAATCAGCGCTGATTATTCTGAGGTAAATGACTGCACAATAAGCTTTCTCTGAGGCGTCACAAAAAGCATGAGTTTCTATAATTACTGCCTTTGGACTTAAGACATACCTCGGAATTTGTAAACTTGATAGTAAGGGTAATTCTAAGTAAAATCGTTTCCACGTCCTATTTATTCTCTTGTCCACGACTTCATCCCAACCAAGTTTTAAGCTCCACAACTCTTGTAATAATATTTTCGCATATATTATAGTAGTAGGCGCTAACCACCCCAATGGATCAAAGATTTTGGCCACCTCTGCTAAAATGCTTCTCTTGGTGAACTCTTTATCATTTATGCACTTTGAGAAATGGAATGTATCACGAGAGGGGTTCCAATTAATACCCAATACCTTCACATTTTTATCACTGGTTATTTCCAGAGAAGTACTAGGTTCTCTTAACGACTCAGGAATCTTTTCTAAAATAATTGAACTGTTCGAAATCCACTTCCTTAAGCGGAATCCACCTCCTTCCATCATTTCAGTCAACTGCTGAACTAAAGCTATCGCTTCCTCTTCACTTTGCGTTCCTGAAAGTAAGTCATCTACATAAAAGTCACGAAAGGCAATTTTTGATGCCAAAGGGAATCTGACGTTTTCATCTAATGCAAGTTGTTTCAATACTCTTGTAGACACATATGGGGCACTGGTAGTTCCATACGTCACTGTTATTAATCTAAAGGTACTCAAAGACACACTTGGACTGTTTCTCCATACTATTCGTTGCCAATTTGTATCTTCTGGGTGAACTCGTATTTGTCTGAACATCTTTTGCACATCGGCGCATACCGCGACTTTGTAAGCTCTGAATCGTAGAAGAATCGGTAACAGCTCCTGCTGACCTCTCGGCCCAACCATCAAAAGGTCATTTAATGAAAGTCCAGAGGTTGTTCTAGCTGAAGCATCGAAGACAACTCTCAACCTAGTAGTACTACTTGATTCCTTCAACACGGCATGATGAGGCATGTAATACGCAGAATCAGTAAAAATCTCTCTCTCAGGCACTCTTTCCATATGTCTTAGCTCAAGGTATTCCCTCATGAAATCCTTATATTGTTCATAAATTTGAGGCCTTTTTAATAATGAATTCTCTAAAGACTTGAACCTACGTATAGCTAACTGTCTCGAATCTCCAAGCTGGGAATGCGAAGAATGAAAGGGTAGTTTCACTACGTATACACCACTTTCGTCTCTTCTAAATGTAGATTTGAAGTAATCCTCACATGCTTTCTCCGACTTAGCAAATCTAATGTAGGTACAGCATCTAATTTCCAAAAGTTAGACAGCAACTGCTCAGTATCCGCTTGTATATTATTCCCATAGATAGTGGGTTTATCCTCTGTTGAAGTATCCACACTACCTGAAATAATCTTATCCTAGTTCAGAACGAGAGGCTATTGGTTTACCTTCTCCGCATTTAATCGTTTCTCCCTTCAGAAGCGGTAAAGAAACATCTACGCCTAACAGTATATCAACAGGCCCCCTCTTGTAGAATGTCGGATCCGCCAACATTAAATCATTATATTCCTGCATGTACTGCTTATCTAAAGTAAAATGCGGCAGTTCTCCAATAATTCTATTGATGATAAATAGTAGAACTGCAAATGAAATTTTAGCTGGAAAATGCGGGACAAAACTAATTTGAGCAATTCCATTAGTCTTTGTATCCGAAGATCCTAAACATGAAATAAAAACCTTGGCATTTCTTCTCGGTAACCCTAATCTTCTTGCACACTCTTCTGTAATCAGGTTCGCTTGACTGTCAGGGTCGATCAGTGCTCTACACAACTGGTATTCACCAGATGAATCTAATACTTTAATAGCAGCAGTACATAGCAAAACCTCACGCTGAAAACTAAAGTCTGACACACAAGATTTAATTACTGGATTAGAGTTCGTAAAATTCTCCTCAGACTTTGCCGATTGGGTACTAGATTTCTTTATGGGAGAAAATGGCTTAGCAGTCACCGATAACTCTTGAACTATTGATAACTCTTTTAAGTGGTTCTGGCTCCTTTTGAACCCTTTCAAAATGCAGCAATGTATGATGATTTTTAAAGCATTTTTTACATTTAGGAATACTTCTACACTCGAAAGCTTTATGATTTGAAACTCAACAATTAAAACACGCATTGTTTTTCTTGACAAAATTAACACGATCCTGAACATTCAGATTTAAAAATTTATTGCATTTCAATACTGAATGACTCGCTTTACAATACGCACACCGCGTGCGAATTTCTGACGCTAATGAGGTTAATTTGTCTTTCGTAGGTTGTTTTCTAACACCTTGTTGTTTACCTGCTTGCAGAGTTCTGGCATGTGACTTTAAGAATTCTAACAGGTCATTAAGGGTTGGTATTTCCTCTAGCTTTAAAGTTCGCTCCCACCAACTTCTCGTTGAAGAATCCAATTTAAATTGTACTATAAACATCAAAATAGTATCAGCGAATTGTTCTACTTTGAAACCCAAAGTCTCAAATGAACATATACATTCCTTCACTGTATCTACGACAGTCAATAATTGACTAGGATTTTCAGCTTGTAAACTTGTTAAACGTAAGATTTTCTTTAATAATGATGAAAGTAATTCTCTCTTATTTGAAAATCTTCGACACAGTAAATTCCATGCAATTTCAAAATTCTTATCACAAATAGTTAAAGTCTGAACAATTCTCAATGCATCTCCCTTTAAAGAACATTTTAAATATTGTAATTTTTGTGCTCCCGATAATTTGTCATTTTCCACTATCGCCGTTTTAAATAAATCATTAAATGATAACCATTCTTCAACACTACCACTAAATACGGGAAGAGTTAGCTTAGGCAAGCGAATGCTTGATATTTCACAAGAATTAGCCTCCACACTTAAATCCTTAACGTTCTTAGCATTAACTCTGGTTAACATTAAAAATAGCTCATCAATATTATCTTGTATATCCTGTTGTTCTTCAGTAAAGGCATCAATATCTTTCGCTTCACAAACTACAAATATGTTACTAAAAATATCCGAAATTTCAGTCATTAAAGTACTTAATTTAGATTTTAAAAGTTCCAGCTGAGCGAAATCAGCAGAGTCATAGTTCGCAGTAATTTTCTCTTTTAATTTAGTTAACTTAGCTACACGTTTCTTCGTTTTAAGCGTAGAAAATTCCGTTATCTAATCAGAAAGTATTATCTAATCACAAAGATATAAAAATGCACTGACTCACCAATTGCACTGTAACTCCCGCTCCGACTTACCAAAAAACCATGTTGTATTCCATTGTTTAATAATAGTGGACTGTATAAAGATTTGCTACATTACCTGAGATGTACTTTAATAACTTCAGAGTCGTAATGTTGACCGAATCTCTTTATTGTCTTTAAACATCACGTTGGCTGAACACGGCAAACCTCTAGCTTCAGAAGCGCAACTCAGAAGAAACTCTGCCTCGTTGGAACTCCAGTAATTCCCAGCACCAATTGAAGTGCCAAGCGCGTGCTTAAAAACACTAGCAAATTTGCGTCTGCGCCGCTCCTCATTTCAACAACAGAAATACAATTTGCATAATAAAAAACAAACATATTGTTGCAATGATATAGATTATGATTTTTTTGTGGAATAATACGTAGGATCCTCATTTTATTCGAGAAACAATGTCTCGCAATCGCTTTCGAGTTATTGTGAAATATCTAAGATTTGATTTGAAGTCAACTATGACTCAGCGTTTAGAAAGTGATAAGTTTGCATTTTTTTCAGATATATGGAATAAATTTATACAGAACTATGCGGTTTCCTATAAGCCACGACAAAATTTAGGTGTGGATGAACAGTTATTTCTATCCAGTTATTTCTGAGTCAGGTGTAAGTTGATACATTATATGCCGAATAAACCAGACAAATTTGGTATCAGATTTTGGATGCTAGTCGTTGTAGACTCCAACCCATATCTTGGAAAAGATATGTCGAGAATTGAAACCGAAGATCTTCCTGGAAATGTAGTCATGCGTCTTCTAAGCTGTTATCTGAATTCAGTTAGAAATTTGATTGCGGACAATTGTTTTCCTCAATATCATCAGCTAAAAGACTTGAAATGAAAAACACAAGTTTTGTGGCCACAGTAAAAAGACATCGAAAAGAAATTCCGCGTGAAGTAAGGAAATCAAAAAACCCAGGTATTTGAAACTATTTTCTAAAGAATGGTGAAACTACACTGACAATCTATCAAGGGAAAAAGGAAGAAAATATCCTACTACCTAAGTACCTTACACCCAAATGTAAATGTAGACTCGCAAAATAAGAAGAAACTCCTAGAAACAGTAGATGTGGAGTTCATATCAAATGTGGAGTTGATATCCTCGACCAGATGAAGCGTAAATATTCTTCTCGGGTTGCTTCGCTTAGATGGCCTTTGTATGTTTTCTATAACATGCTGGATTTAGCAGGAGGGAATGCCCACGTTATCTACCATAAATTTAGTAATAAATATATTGCAAAGCACAGCTTCCTGTTTCAATTGGCAGCGGAGTTAGGAGAGTTTATCTAAACAGAAGAAAAAGCACATGATTGCCCCAGGAAATTTCCAACTCTAGCAATAGATTCTCGAAGAGAAGACGTCAGTGCCAGACTGTTGCAACAAAACAAATGGTATGTGTGAAAAATGTTCACATTATGTATGTGGAAAGTACACTTCCAGTATTGAAGAAGTTGTGTTGTGTAAAAATTGCGAAAAGCTATGAAATGCGTTTTATTAATTATTTTATTATTTTAAGTTGAAATTTATAATAAAATATCTATTTTTTATAAAAATGATCTATTATTCTTGAAAGAAGTTCTTAAATAACTATAATTAATATTCTTAAAAGCATTATAAAGCATTTGTATTTTAATATATACGTTTAATTCGCTGAGCAATCAATCTGACTGCTGTTGGCGCCTCTAGGTAGGGAGAAAGCTTATTGCTTCTAGAGTTAAGATTTGTCATTGCTTAATATATACTACTGCCTCACCATAGAAGTGCTCACACGAGACTAAGCACAACTGTGCATTAGTTCTTCACGCCGCCCAACCGGTATAGTGGTTAGCGTCGTTGACTGCCGTCCCGAAGGGCTCGGGTTCGAATCCCGGAGAAGGCATGGATGTTTGTAAATGTATAGTGTCAGTGCGGCATTCTAAATATGCGACGAGCCGAAAGTCCTCTCATGTGGTTTGTTGGAAGGGGAGAGGGCGGGAGACTCTCGGACTCCTCGTCCCCCCGGGGTGCTCTCCATCAAATTTGGGGGCAGAACTGAGCCAAATCGTACTGTCACCTGTTAGGTGTTCAAGGCTGTTGCCAACGACAGGCGTAAAGTAGCGCTCCTTGAGACGAGAATTCGCGTGGGCGTTGGCGGATTCTGTCAGACAAGTGAGCATAAGCAACAACAACAGTTCTTCATTTCTAGGGATTTCACTTCTACAAATATGCTACCACAGAAATTACGATAAATATATAAATGGTAAAGGCCAATTGAGGTCGAAGACCATTTGTAAAAGCGGAGATCCAAGATCCAAGGGATTCGCACCTGGGCCCTTTGGTAAGGCAGTCAAAGTCACAGTCAGTTTCCGTCTGCGCGGCACGCTACACAATTTAAAGAACATTTCATGAAAGGAAAACCATATCTTAAATGTTTTTAGTATAAACTAAAAAAACTGTTATTAAAATTTTTATTAGTTAGTATATCATTCTCAATTTCTTTGAACATTAAATTTGCGCGAGTGAATGATCTATCAAGCCCCATAAATCATCACGCTTCTTTAAGTCATTATTCTTTATAGCTTTTGCTTCTTAAGTAGCAAGATAATGTTTCTTCTACCAATCGAGATAGTAGCAAAAGAAACCGTAATTCATAATAGGTAGAAAGGTATAGGATTAATGTTCATTTCACAGCAAAATACTTCACTTATATGTTGTCACTTTGATCAGTCAGTTCTCTTTTTCTGAATGCCGATGTACTTTTACAATACACCTTTATCAAGATGTACTCCATACCATGCATTGCATTGTAATCGAGTAAATTAACACTGAGCTATCCTGTTCTTGATGTATCTAACAATACTTTTCCATGCTCATAATAACATCTAGCATAATAAATGTTCTCCCAGAAACGTAAGCGTGACCTATATAATTAACTTAGCGAATGTTCAAGCTTCGAATGCTTGTTAAACAGAAGCATTAATCTCAAAAAGACGATGACTGCTGCTTCTTTGTTGCCACAGAATCGATGAAATCAATACACAGAATTACAGAAGCTTAATTAGCGAAGAGGGAGCCATGAATTTTATTTACAGATTATAATTGTGTTATGAGAAAGATTGACATTTAATGAATATTTTATTTTCAATTAGTATATTTGTGTATTCTCACTGCACAGAATTTAAATCAAGTACTTTACAAAAACAAGAATTTTAGGTCGAATCTTTCTTCAGACTTATGGATTCTTAGAAGAGTAGGCCGAATTTTGAGAGAGTTTCTGAGGATTTTACGTCAGATTTTTTTTGCATGAGAGAAGCGAAATAAATCAACAAAATTTTTTGTTTCCAATGCTTTCCAACTCCAAAAAAATAAAGCGATTTTGCTTTTATTTAGTAATTGATATTTGCAACTAAAACTCAAAAACATAAGTGTCCGAAAACAAATATGAGCCACTGTATATTGTTTTCCCAATGGCATCGTGAGTTTTTTGCTAATTATATTACCCAGATTTCGGAACCAGAAAAGCATATTCTGCTTTATTTTACAAGGTAGCCTGCAAATTTGATTCGTAAAATGCTACAAACTATCACTAAATCGTAAATATTTCATTGTAACTTTGATGTGAAGGTATAGTTTTCTAATTCTTCTAAATGAGCTATGAAACTTGCATTTAATATGTGTGAGTTTTATAGCCCATAATTATAGTTATTACTGATAAATCTTGGTCTCCATTCCCTCATTTGTTATCACTAAAATATCTTTTTAAGAGAACATATTTGCGTGCATGCTCCTCAGGCTTTTCAACCTCCGTGAGCTGAATGCTTCAGACCTGAAGGCTAAAAGCTTTCACCTATTTTAATATGATCATAGTATTCTTTGGCTGATTTTTTCTAGGTTCAGTTTACAACCTGAAAACCCATAAAAGAGAATTCTAAACGCGAATTTATAGTTTGTAAGATTTTGTCTTCATTCAATGGCAGGCATCCAGTTTATACAAAAAGCATTTTTAGTTCAAAAGGGACATTACTTCCGAATGAGATATTAGTCTCGAAACGGCATTTTGCTTCAGTTTACTATAAATGTCGGTTTCATTTTTTTAAATTGCTGCCATGGAATATCGTCGCCCTGTATTATATTTAAAGAAATTTAAACACTAAAAAATCTGCATAAATGTATGCACGTTTCTTGTATTGTGAAACAACAACGGTACCTAGAGCCATCAAATTTTGAATTAGGTAACCCTACAATCGAACATGGGCACACGGAAGCCCAAATTTGGAATTTCGAACTTGTTTTATTATCTATGTCATATTATATAAACATTTAACAAATTTTAGATTAGCAAACTCAATGATTTCAAAGCGAGCAATGGCAGCAAAAAAATGTATTTTTACCTCCAGCGGGGGAGATTGTCTAGCTGAAATTCTAAAGCTACGGTGTTTTTAAATATTTTGTTATATTGCTAGTGAATTGAATTTTATGTGGTTTAAGTGCTAGTAACATGATATTTAATAAATAAAGGTAGCCCAAAAAACATTAATGAAACATAAAAAATCTGGAAGCTTTCAGATTTTATATTACAGTCAAAAGGGCGTTTTTTTAACATTTTGTGTGTTACCTTTATTTATTAAATATCATGTTCTTCGCACTTAAACACGTACAATTCAACCCAACCACAATATCACAAAATACTTAAAAACAGCCTACCTTTAGAAATTCTGATACACAGTCTCGCGCGCTGGAGCTTTTTTTCCGTACAGTGTTGCCACGGCTCGCTTTGAAATCTTGTTTGAATTTTTGAGTTTGCTAATCAAAAATTCGTTAAAGTTCTACAAGATTTGAAATAGATGATAAAACAAATTTGAAATTCAAAATTCGGGCTTGCAAGTGCCCATGTTTGGTTGGCGTATGAGATATTTCTCCCACCTTTTTAGCATGCCTTCATGATGTAGCGGTCAGCACACTCGGCGCCTTTCCGAAAAGTCCGTAGTTCGAGTCTCGGCGAGAACATTGATCAATATTCATGTTTCCTGCTTCGAAATAACCTAATGTCTCTACAGGAGAACTACGTTATTCAAAATTTGATCGATCTGGATACCGTTGTTTCTTCACAATGCGAGAATTCTTCACAATGCAGTTTGAAAAGTGAACCGACGCAAAATACTTTTGAAATTGTTAGTCCTTCTGGGCTAACGTCCTCTGGGCTAAAAACAATCCTTTGGACGTAATATAAAATATGAAACCTTTCGGATTTTATTTATCTATTTATTCTTGATAAAACATTTTCATTTAAATCGAATTGTTGGAATATCTTTGGAATTTTGGAGTTTCCGGTAGATAGTCGCGCGCGCTGGAGATATATTTTTCTTCCGTACAGTGTTGCCATTGCTCGGTTTGAATCTTTGAATATTTTTAAAAAAATTTCATCATTGTGCTTAATAAAAGAAGTTGGCTCGTCAGTTGTTTTTAGGTCGTACACTCGTCCCACGTCCAATTTGAGATAAAGACAGTCCTGTAGTGCTTTTATAGGAAGGAAGAAACCTTTGAGTCTCTCTACTGTGTGGTTCATGCCTTTATTTTCCTATAATTGCATCTGCATTGAGAGCTATGTTTACTGCGAAATTTTCTTGTAATTTATTATACAGTTTATATCTTCTGGCCAGAATATATAAGTAATACCCCTGCCTGTTTGAAATTTATGCTTTTTGTCTTGTTTTTAATCAATGTTTGAATGGGCGAAACTTCGAATTAAATCGCTATTTCATTACTATCTGGAGTCTGTTTTCGATTTGCTTAAGAGGATCTTCTTTTACTATGTTGCAAGAATGGAGGTATTCTGCTTCATTTATATACCTACATACACAAACTTAACCTATAAGATAAGTAGGTAGGTATGGCGAGGTCCACTCTCCAGGCAAGCCCAAACTGCGCTTATGGCTTTTCTGTGGCTGGTCTAGACCACGAAGGAAAAACATATAGGAAACACAACATAAATAAACGAAGTCTCCAGCAATAGCCATACTGGGTGTTCTTTGTTATTGTTCCATTCAACTGGCGGCCAGGGCTTTACTAAATCTTTTCATGATCTCTTTTGCTATGTTTTTTGCTTCATTTCCATTATAAATCAGATCTTTAAAGTCCTACTTGCTACTCCTAAGGTCTTTTGTTAATTCAAACTCTTCCACATAGTGTGTGTTATTTCCCAGCTTTAGTAAACAGTTTGCGTTTTCTTAAATTTTAAATCTACTTACGTATGCCGGACTCTACCGTGACCTGAAAGGATCTGACAAATGTCTTCATGGGTTACGGTTTTTAGTTTTTTGAGATTTCAATGTTTTCCAAGTAGTCCGTTCTATGACCTGAATCTTTCCATTTTTATTCCATTCTTTATATATATAAAGATCCATTTTCCTTATCGCTTTCCGTTTAGATCTCTGATAATCTATTCTTTCTATATTTACCTCAGTAGAAGCCTCTTTTACAAGGGCATCCGCCCGCTCGTTTTCCTTTCTTGGGTGAAAGCGCACGTTGACGTTGGACCAACGTGCGCTTTCACCCAAGAAAGTTTTATTTGACGTTTTGAGAAAAGATCTCTATAGAGTTCTTTCACTTCTTGAACATCCAAACTCGGCTGATCAGGGCTGGAGAGGCTTTCTAATGCTCAATCTATAAGGTAAATTTCGGACATTCCCTCTTCCATCAACTTAATGACACTAAAGGTCATTACCCCCTCCTAACTAAGACAGGGGTTTCCTAGAACCTTGGAGGGATCGGAGCCAACGCACCTGGAGTTTAGACCCCAGGGTGCCGCTGGTTGTCAATTTGCTACCTACCAGTCGCTAGGGCTGCCTGTCGCAGTTGGCCGTCAATTTTACCCAGCAAACCCGGGGCGCTACCCCCGGGCTACTAGAACCGACTGTTCTAAGACCTGCCAGAACCACGAGCTGGTCAATAAATAACCTTTCCGGGGCTCCAGAACCACTATAATTCATGATTTGTATACTCCCGTTTTCTAGTTCTGATGTCAGCGTTCATGTTGTAAGGTGTCGTGAGTGCTCTGTGAGAAAACGCGTATTTTGTGGTGAATTTCGACGAACTATAAGTGCTCCGGTTTCTAGATTTGTGTTATTTTTCGATTTACACGGTGTATTCACGAAGATGTAATGATTATTAGGATTCTTGTGCGAAGCGGAGCTAATTTGCATACCAAGTGTAAGTTGAAACTATTTTCTCTATTCCTAGACCGTGTAAATTACTTTTGACTTCTAAATCACATTGATTACACGTTTTTCTATTTGCATTTTAAATTTTATTGAGTTTGAATAAGTACTTTTCATTTGCTGAGCACTTAACTTTTCGAATAGGCGGTTTCGAATGGCCGCCGTTTGTTGACACTTGGAACTTCCGTGTTTTGCATCAAGGGCTTTGAACTTTCAGCCTGTTGAAAAATATTTTTTATGTAATTCTCTTCTGCCCACCAGGAGAGACTTATTAACAAGCGCCTGGCCCCAGCCACCACCCCAAGCTCTTATTGGACACGACTTGTGATGTCATATAGTGACGAAATGAATTCCCCGCGGCATTTTTGAACGCCAAAAGCTTGAGCCTCGGCTCCACAAATTCACATTTATACATAACGAAGACCAAAGCAATATAAGTTCACTTAACGTAAACGAAACAGATAATGAAATCTCTTCAACCTGACGTCATAAACGGCAACCAATAAGAACAGGGGTGGTGGCTGGGGCCAGGCACTTCTGACTCATTGATAAGTTGGTGCACATTTAAGACTGTTTTCCTGCCCGTTGGTCGATTTTTAAACAATTCCGCAGAATTCATATAAATAATTATTTTTAAGCAAATTATTCTGTATTCGTACATTTTTAAGTATTTGCGAGACCTTTTAGCAGTTTTTACGTGATTTTTAATTCTGTTTGCTTGGATTTGTTTAAGTTATTTTTATATGCTCTGTTGTGTTATTATGTACGTGTAATTTTTATTTGTGAAAACAGACCGTTTATTTGGTAAATTTTTATGATATTTTAAACTCTTTTATTGAAGTGTTAAAGTTTCTTTACTTCGTGATTTTACTTGTGTGATTTTATATTTCTTTAAATTGCTATGTGATAAAATTTATTCTATAATATATAATATGCAAGAATCGGATGTGATGTCTGCTTCTACTAACGTTAATGTCCGTCATGAGGACTATTCTGAATTTGCTATCGATGGGGCTAATGACATTATGGTTATAGTTAGAGAACTTCATGGAACTGTTGATGCAATTAAAAGTCAAAGAAAAATTGCGAATACTCTTCCCGACAAATTGACTGCCGAGTTAGATAGGATCCTCCTTCTGACCTTTGCCCAGGTTGTATATTTAGTTGAGGCGGATGTTTTGCGAGCTAATACGCGACAGATTAAATGTGTCCGAGAAGATATTGCCAGTCTCAGGGAGACAGTTGAAAGAAATTGGGCTGTGTTGAAAATTATTCTGTCCCCGATAGCTTACAATATCCTTCGGTGAAAGCTACCGAGGGGCTGGATGAGATCTTGTTGAGACCAGTGGAGGATCATATAGATGCATACGTTTAACTTAGTAGCATGATAAATTCTGAGGACATTAAAGTTAAGATAAAAAAATCTGTTAGGAGGG
>KK116324.1:138154-220230 GCA_000611955.2 Stegodyphus mimosarum
CGTAAGAGGTACTTAGAATAGAACAAGCCATGGCAGAAAAGGATAATTTGAAAAAGTTCATTAAACCGAAGCGTAAGAGTTTTATTAAACCTCGTGTTATTATTTATGGTGTTGGTGCCTCTATTAAGAATGACAGTATTATTTATATCTTTAAGCGTGACTGTGAATGTGGTGGAGATTGCTTTAGATTTCTTTCGAAATCCCTATAAAAAATTCTAACGGCTCTACGCACCGCGTTTTTACTGTGAGCTCCACTTGTCAACTGAATTTTTCGAGGACCAGCGCCTTGCTCTCGGTTGGAAATCTTATTCTGTTAAACGTTTTCTACGCCCAAGGCAATGCACGAAATATCTGGCTTACAAACATACAAAGAAATTTTGCAATTCTAAAATCTGCTGTGTTATATGTGCCGGCGATTGCCTTACAGCCTCCTGCAATAATAAAGGTAAGATCTTGAGATGTGTCAATTGTTTTACATGTAATGAGAAGTACGGACTGGATCTTGATTGTTCACAGAGCGTTAGAGACAAAAACTGTCCGACCTACGTTAGAGAGGTCAATTTTATTAAGAATTACTTGGATATTAATTTTGATAAATGTATTTGACTGAAAATATTGAAATTTTTAAATGATTTTATGAGATTTTTGTTAATATTTTAACAATTGCTATTTTTAATTGTAAATATTGTTTTTAATTGCCATTTGTTGGGTTTTAGATTATTTTACTCTTACTATTAACGGTCTTTTTTCGTGTTTTGTATGTCTTTATCATTTGTTTTATTACATCTTGCTTTTATACTGAACATGTTTACCAAACTATTGATTTTAGTGCACATTTTGAGTATAAATTTAAATCATTGCGCCGTTGCTGCGGCTCAGCTCTCAGTTGTCTATGAGGTTATGGGAGTTTTTCCAGAAGTTATATTGCTGCAGGTGCCTCATCTGATTGGGGGTAGAGTTGCATATGTAGATAAGAGTTGGAGAATCGCTGCTATTTATGCCAATTATGTACACTGCGAAAAAAAAAAGACAGTTCTATAGCTCCCGTTCTACTGGCTCAATTGACGAAATTCAACTTGCGTTTTTCATGTCTCGAAAGCTCGTCTTAGGATATGTATTAGATTTATATATAGCATTGTCCTAATATAGGTATATTGGCACAAAAATCGGACCTTCTCTGAAAAAACATGCCAATTTTTTTCCACATTTCAATTCTACGGCTAGAGTTATGCCAAACTGCCAAGTTTTGTAAAAATCGCACGAGTAGCTTTTAAAAAATTAGCTCTCCAAATTTAGCTCCTCCATGTCCATCATTCCAAATAAAATTCTCCCATTTTTTCTGATTTATTTTTAAAATTTGTATCTTTAAATAATTTTTATAAATTTTTCGAAAGAAATTTTGTATTATAACTATAAAATTTGTAACATCATCTTAAAATAGATGTATTTATTTCTAGGCACACCTTCAAAAAATTTTTTATCCAAGATTTCCTGAGATATACGTGAATTTAAATTTTGGCGCGTTTTGAAATTTGGCTTATTTATTAATTCTTTGAAATCCAAACCCTTCGCCAATTTGTATCCTGTATCTTTAATCCTTAAAGGTACCGAAACGCCCGAAATCCCTTTCCAGTTTCACAGCAATTTCCTCCCTTCCCCGTTCATTAACGCAGAAATAGGTGTGAAAATGCCTTTGTACTTTCTAACAAAGATTCGATTAGCCTTTGACCACGTTCTTTATAAACCTGTTCTGAAGCTCTTAAACTGAAATCAGGGAATCAACAAAGAAATGTCCTGCGCAACCTAAAGATAAGAAATCACAATTAAACCTCTTAGAACAAGCTGTCTGCACTAAACTGATACAATGCTCATAGGGAAACTGCCCCTGCTACTGCATACCTTAGGGTGGGGGAGAGAAAACAAGATCACAATCTCGGCCATTTTGGGGTGGTTGTGGTCGTCTCAATGAAGAGTTGTGTTGGGCGCTTTGGTCGTGAAAGAGTTATAAGCGATAATAACGAAAATGTGGTTTACGCACTTCGTTAAAATTATTTGAAAGTATGAACGATGACATTTTTCCGCTCCTTTAATATGAAAAAAGGGAAAGAAAAATTGGTTGCTATAAATTAAGAAGTTCGCCAAGTGAATTATTCGTGGGACAAACTGAATAAAGTAGGCCAAGATAAATTTTTGAATTTCTCCTTAAATTTCGCACCGCATTCTACAAAATTTTATATTTAGGCTCAAAATTTTATATTAACTCAGGGGTTAAAACGAAATATGGAAAAAAATTGGCATGTCATTTCACAAAAAGTCCAATTTTGTGTCAAAATACGTGTGTTAGAACAATGCTATATATAAATCTTATATATATTCTATGTCACGCCTTCAGGCATGAAAAACGCAATTTGAATTTTGTCAATCGGCCCAGTACAACGGGAGATATAAAACTGCCCCATTTTTTTCTGCGCAGTGTATATTCTTCATTAAAAATTATTAGCATTTACCGAACCAAAAAAAGGATCGTTTAGTCTATGGCATTCAGAGCAGTTCTTAAGTTCTTATGGCAAATATATTATCGTCAAAAATGAAAGTAAAAGTGTTAGTACATGTTGATGAATCTGTTGTTACTAAACTCACTTGTCTGACAATGGTCAGTGCAAGCCCACGATATTCGTCCTTGCAAAGCGTCAGATGCGTCTTTCTTTGGCCATATAGGCCATATAGGTGACAGCACGACTTTAACTCAGTTCTGCTCATCCCCCAATTTTGAGGAAGAACCTAGCAGGCGGGCGGATCCTAAAGTATCCTATTCCTCTTCCCATACCATCAACTTCTTGATTTAACTTTCGGCTCGCCACATATTTAACGTGCACACATGTCTCCGTGCACACAACAATCATGCCACTTAGGTTTACAGATCTCCATGCCTTCTCAACTATTTGAATCCGGATCCTACGTACGGGTGTCACTAACCACTGTCCCGGTTGGACGCATCTTCTGATATGGAGATCAGTAACTGACTTCTGGCTTCTTCTGGAACACTTACAAATGGAATATCTGCGAGAACTGAAACGACGTTATGTTTTTATGACTTATGTCACTTGTCTGACAGTAACATCAGAACAAGCCTACGGAATTCATCGAAGCAAGGAGTGTCGTTGTCAAAAGTCTTGAACACGATACATGTGACAGTACGACTTTGCTCATTTCCGCCCCACTCCGTCCCCAATTTTGACGGACAGCACTC
The DNA here is from genome assembly GCA_000611955.2 of Stegodyphus mimosarum. NCBI lineage: Eukaryota > Metazoa > Arthropoda > Arachnida > Araneae > Eresidae > Stegodyphus > Stegodyphus mimosarum. The sequence continues at coordinate 141,405 of KK116324.1, forward strand.
TGGGAAGACAGGTCAGAGGGTTTTCCACCCCTCTTCCCCTATCACCAAGCTCTCGAGAGGATTCTCGGCTTGCAGCATATTTAGAGTGCCCCCCATGCCGCGCAGACACTATACATTTACAAACGACCATGCTCGGATCCTTCGGTACGACAGTCAGCGTCGCTAACCACTATGCCAGTTGGACAGCTTTGAGAAGACGTCATTGAGAATTTCAGAATTAGTAATATAATTAAGAAAAGAGGAATTTTGCAACTTACAAACAATGAGAAAACTACCTGCGTAATTAGATTGAGACTTGCATCGATTGTATAGAAAATGGCAAGCTATTAATTACATTTTCTTAAGCGAAAATCATAACCAGGTACCAGGCCATTTACTGTGAAGAAATGAAACTAGTTTTAAACCTTTCCAAATAATACTGGGACTTGATTTACGAAGGAGAGTATAAAAGAACATGAAGAATTAGTAATTATTTGAAAGCTTTGTTTTAGTTACTTAGATATGCGTATTTCTCATCATTTGCTTCAAAGTAACTGACATTAGCTAATTACTTCTTAGCTAATTTATATGAGTAACATACAGGTAATTCTCTAGAGATAATTAAATTCAGCGCCAGTAAAATTTGACATTTTTACAGCTAATATTCACGAACAGTCGCGTCTGTTTTTGTATAATATTGCCACCACAAAAGAGGAAACATGTGCAGAAGACGGAACTTCCATGTATCGCTGCTATTTGAAATAGAATTGCCATTTTTATCGACATTTTCTAAAAGAGTGAAAGAACGGTTATTGTTAGGAGGATAATTATGTTTCATTGAACGTTAATGATATTCAGATTACAAATCGATTCATGATACTTCCTTTTCAGAAGCTTTCGCTTTCAATGTATCGGGGGTAAAAGCTTTTACCGATCTCTGCGTATGAAAAGTTTTAATCACTAAATAATTTGAACGAAAATAAGATAAAACGCATTTCTAAATGTAAGTCTATTGGAAAATTCCCTATTTTAAAAGTTAAAAGCAGCAAAAGCAGTTAATAATACGACTGTTAAATGATGTATTTTATAACAATTTAGTGATTCCGTTCAGAGCAAGTATGCGATGACAGTTTTCTATACTACATAGATTGCGCAAAATTTTGTAGAGAGAGAAGGGTTTCCATTTCATTCTTTCAAAAGATACTTATAATTAAAATGTTAAAAAAAAATCTCACGTGGAAACCACGTGACTGCTTTGTACGGCTTGTTAAATTATACACATATTTTACTGCATATCAGTTAAACTTATCTCCTCGAATTTCAATACAGATATATTTCTCATTCAATTAATTCAGGTCTAAATGCAGAAATGCATAAAAACTCACAATATCTTTGTGCGTAGGTAGCGTGCGTAATTCAGCGTAGAAAGATATGCGTTACCAACGGTATCATTTAATTATTTATTATTACAGCGTAGGAACAGTTACAAGAGCGAGTACATTGCGAGTCAGCGTTCATCTGCTGCGCAGTGGAATAGACAAGTGGCCAATTAGCAGAGACTAAACATTACTTTCCAGTTGCCAGATTTTATAGATTAATATGAGAAATGCACAGCAACAAAAATGCGATGGGAAAGTGCTCCGTCAGCCAAACGATGAAGTTACAACAACGGAACATCCCGCCCGGCGTTGAAATATTACATTATTTCAAAATTAAAGAAACAAAGTATGAATACAAACTTATAATAATATTACATACGACAAATATAATAATTAAAAAATCAATGAGAATAAATAAATTATCCAACAGTAGAAATATAGTTATCCATAATGGGTAAAATACAAATTTTTGAAATATTAGAGTTCCTAGTTTATTTCCAGCTGGCAAAATAACTGGATGTTTACGATTGAAATTTAAATCTGAATGTGAGAGTCTACCACCAACTCTTATTAATCCACTGGATGGATCTAAAAAGGGATTCAAAAATTTAAGCTTACTCGTAGGTGGAACTGAAGATCCCCTTTCTAAGGCTGATATCTCCGCAGGAAAATACTTTACCTGTATGTGTTTTAGCAGATAATTTTCTGCTCCTTCATATTCTTCGCATGTGAGTTCTCCTGTATGCGGTTTAAGAGATTTGCACCTTCTGCAAAATCTAAAAATAAAAGCTAAAATTCTAATTAGTTTATGAAAATTGTTAGTGATATTAAGTAAGCTATCAAAAAAAGAGTCATTATTTAAACTTAATGTCACTTTAGAAACAGTCTTGAGTTCATCAGTATAAAGTTTGTCAGTTGAACTACTGGCGTTTTGCAAAGTCTGAGGAATAGCTGAATTTAATTTTGAAACACCAAAGTTCACTAGCGGCAAGTGCTTTAACGTCCAGTCCTCTGGAGATTAAGTCTGCTGGGTTGAACTCTGAAGGAATATGATGCCATTCGAAGTCTTTAGATATCTGCTGGATTTGTGATACTCGGTTGCCTACAAATGTTTTAAGCAGATTTGAAGGAGTCTTGATCCATGCCAGGGCTACTGTAGAATCAGAGTACAATTTCACAGAGTCTATTTGAAGTTTAACAGCTGTTAGGACCCTTTCCGTTAGTTTTGCGAGAAGAAGGCATGCAGAAAGTTCTAGACGTGGAATTGTAATGAATTTTGTAGGGGCAACGCGTGATTTGCTGCAAAGAAGTGTACTGTTTACTGCACCGGTGCTGGACACAGTTTGGATGTATATCACTGCACCGTAGGCCTTTGAAGATGCGTCTGAGAAACCTTGAAGTACTACCAACTTGGTATCGGTGTTTAAAAAACATCTTGGCACATGAATGTATTCCAAATGTGGTAGTGTTCTAATGAAGTTTTCCCACTGTTCGGCAATATCTGGAGGTAGTGTTTCGTTCCAATCTAGCTTAAGCAACCATAACTGCTGCATAAAGATTTTTGCCTTAGCAATAACAGGACCCAAGAGTCCGAGTGGATCATAGATGCGTGCTATTTGAGATAGTACATCTCTCTTGGTGAAGTTAGGATTAGCGCTTATGCTTACTTTATACGTAAAGGAGTCACTTAAACTATTCCAAAACATTCCTAGCGTTTTAACTATTATTTCTTCCGAATTTCGATCAAGCGTAAACTCTTGCAGTTCAGTGGATGGTGCCTTATTACTGCACCACTTGTGCAAAGTCATTCCTCCCCTTTGGAGAAGCTGTTTTAATTCTGACATAAGTTTTTCTAACTCGTTGAATTCTGAGGAACCAGAAAGGCAATCGTCCATGTAGAAATCCTGAAGAACTACTCTTGAAGCTAAGGGAAAGTCCTTTCCCTCATCTAAGGCAATTTGTTGTAAAACTTTAGTGGCTAAGTATGGGGCGGACGCTGTCCCATACGTTACAGTTCGTAATTGGTAAACCTTAATCGGTGCGAATTTGCTGTCTTTCCATAAGATTTTTTGAAGCTTAGTTTGCGAAGGATTAACTTCAATCATTCTGAACATCTGTTTGATGTCAGCAGTAAAGGCGAAAATGTGTTTTCTAAATCTAATTAGAATCGAGAAGAGGTCTTCTTGAAGCACTCCTCCTTTGCACAATAAATCATTTAAGGAATGCCCGCTTGACGTTTTCGAACTCGCGTTGAAGACCACGCGTAGTTTAGTTGTTTTGCTGGTGGGACGCAATACGCCATGGTGTGGTAGATAATACCCTTCATCTATAAGTGTATCTTCTTTCACCTCCTCCATATGATTCAAATTTTCATATTCATTAAGAAATTCTACGTAAAGTGTTTTTAAGGTAGGATCACGTTCCAAGCGAGTCCACAACTGATCTAGTTTTTTCGATGCGATTTCTTTAGAATTTCCTAACATTGTTTCCGAAGATTCTGGTTTGAGTGGCATTTCAACCACGTATCTACCGTCTGGTTTCCTATAATGTGTTTTCGCGAAGTGTTCATTGCAATAATTTAATTCGTCATTACAAATTTTGCGTGGTTCTACTTCTTCTATTTCCCAGAAGTTTGTGAGGGTTTTGTTGAGAGTTTCTAAATTTTTAGACAAGAAACAGTGTTTTGGTGTATAACACAAATTATTGTCTGAAATACTACCCGAAACAAGATAGCCAAAACAGCTTGATTGCAAGAACAAATTTTCTCCCAGTTTTATTTTATCATCTCTCAAAATTGAGAAGAATAATTCAGCACCCAACAGAATATCGACCTTTTGAGGAACGAAAAATAATGGGTCAGCAAGTTTGATTTTCCGTGGAATGTACAAATTCGAAACATTAATTCTTTTGGAGGGTGTGAAATTAGTAATGTTAGGCACAATTAGTAAGTCAATTTCCCAATGTGAATCATTACTTTCATTCGATAAATAAGCTGAAACTTTTTTCTTAATGTTCAGCGGTGTGTCATTTAATCCACTTATCGGAACGTTTATTTTTTCTTTCTTCAAACCTAACGCATCGGCTGCTCTCGTAGTCATAAATGAGCTTTCAGAGGCCGAATCCAAGATCGCTCTCAACGGTACGCTTTCACCAGCTGAATTTCTGATATAAATTATTACAGTATTTATCAAAACACTTTTATTATTTCCATTTGAGAAGAAAGATATACGAGCATTTTCTGGCGGATGCGAATCAATTGACCTTGACGAATTTATGTTTTGTTGATTTGGTTCCTGAAGCTCTAACGTCCCCGTCATGTCTACGCCATGAGCACTGGAATTCGTCAGCGGCGCCGAATATGCATGTAGCAATGTATGATGATCGGATTTTTTCTTACAAATATAACAAACACTGTTCGATTTACACTGAGATAATAAATGAAATTCGCTAAGACAGTTATAGCAAAGCCTATGTTTTTTGACCAAACTCACTCGTTCAGATAATTTCATTTGTTTAAATTTATCGCAGTGATACAATGCATGCGGTTGCAATTTACAAGCGATACACAATTTAGGTGATTTATTTGATTTAACCAAAAGAGATTTCGATCGTTCCGAATTAAATTTAGATGGAATGTTAGCACTGATGCTATTTAAAATTTGACATCTTCTTTCTAAGAATTCCAAAAATGTATCAAAATCTGGTACTTCATTATCTTTTAGTGTTAGCTCATACTGTTTTCGTGTTTCGCGATCTAATTTGTCAAGAACAATATTTAATAATAGAACATTCGATAGTTTATCTCTTGCGAAATCTAAGATTTTTAACGATCTAAGATTTTTCTTAATATTGTCTAACATTATGCGAAGCTCTTTAGCCGATTCATGGTTTATTGATGGAGTATTTAGAATGTTTTTAATGTGACAGTCTACAATTATTCTTTTATTCTCGTATCTTTGTTCTAAAGCTTTAAAAAGTGAAGAAAAGTTATCGTCTGATGTTTCTAATGATTTGGCTTCTCCTTTCAAAGCCCCGCGTAAGTAATGGAGCTTTTCATTTTCATAAAGTTCCGGATTTTCTTTGATTAAACTATTAAACTGAGTCTTAAACAAATTCCATTCTTCAAATTTTCCGCTAAAATTCGGAAGAGGAATTTTTGGCAGTTTTACTAAAGCCCTTTTAAATTGATCATTACATACAGAATAACTTTCGTTTTTAGGGCTGTCACTATTTTGATTTGTTACAGTTTTTTGTTTATTAATAGAGGTTTTTAGACTTACCTCTAATTTTTCAATATCCTCATCCACTTCAGACAGCAAAGCTTCCGCTTCTTCAAACTCATCATCCGTGAGTATTCTGTAGTAGTCGTTTTTCAGCACTTCGAACTTTTCATGAATATTTACCACAGTATCCAAATGAGCTTGTAGCTGCGCGATATCTAGTTCAGTTTGCTTTTCTGCGGCTGTTATAGCATTTGAAATCCTTGTTAACTGTCCTTTGATGTTTCCACGTTTGCGATTTAAAGTTGTGATATCCATGGTCATTGTTTACTTTTAGTTGCAAACAGATAGCGTTTAATCCATAGGTTTAGTTTCTTCTGTGGGTCGGCGGACCAAAAAATGTGCGTAGGTAGCGTGCGTAATTCAGCGTAGAAAGATATGCGTTACCAACGGTATCATTTAATTATTTATTATTACAGCGTAGGAACAGTTACAAGAGCGAGTACATTGCGAGTCAGCGTTCATCTGCTGCGCAGTGGAATAGACAAGTGGCCAATTAGCAGAGACTAAACATTACTTTCCAGTTGCCAGATTTTATAGATTAATATGAGAAATGCACAGCAACAAAAATGCGATGGGAAAGTGCTCCGTCAGCCAAACGATGAAGTTACAACAACGGAACAATCTTCATTAAAAATTTAAAAACTAAGATAAACTTAAAACTTTAAATACTGTTAAAACAATCAAAAAATTATTACAATTAAAATAAGAGTTTCTACGCAAAAACAAAGCCGGCCAATGAGTAAGAAGGCAGATTTGTCGGTGCACAAAACTGAAAGCTTACCTTTGGTCCCACTCGGCAAAAAGACACTGAAGATGCAAAAACTGACTTAATTCTCTGTCCTGCAAAGTTTGAAATGTAAACTAATATGGCTGCTTCCCTAGGCTTAGCCGCGCTTAAGACTCTTTTAAATTCATTCATCTTTTCATCTCAACACACCAAAAGGCAGACTCTTGTTTTAGGAGATTATAAATATTCTGTTGTCATTCCCTTCTTTCCATCAATTAGCTATAAAGCTGCACGTATTTTACAGAAATTTAACTTTCGGGTCGTATATTCTCCCATCAATAAAATTCCGAGTTCCATACTCAAGGACCCCCATTGCGGATATGAATTCCGGGGGTATTTACAGGATTACTTGCTAGTGTGGTTTAATTTGCATTGGCCAAACTAAGAGAGCCTTAAAATTTCGCCTTAAGGAACATGAGGCATATGTTAGAGAAAACGAAACACAGAAGTCTTCTGTTGCCCAACATTGTTGGTCCGAAAACCACACTTTCAATTTTTCTGTGGCCAAAATTATTCAATAAACATCTTCCATCGGTGAACTGGATTTTCTAGAGACATTTCACATTCAAAAATATCTTTCTGTTCTAGTTAACGACCCTAATTTCAATCCATCTTTGCCTTCAGCCTTTAAAGAAATTATGTTTTACTTCTGAATTCATCAACAGATGGTGCCAGTAGCTTGTCTCCTGTCCACGCTTTCTTATCTTATCTTATCTAATCATTACACCTTATCATGTTTATTTGCGCTTTTGCAGCTGAGGTTGGTGGTTCGGTAAAACCATCCAAACTAGTCCTGTGAAAATTTGAAAATGTAACGTTGATTTTTGTTGTTTGACTTCTAATAATATTTGTTCGGCGTGTTATTGTATCTTAACTTTTAAATTGTTAATAATGCCACAACTATTGCATGCAGATTTACTAAAGGTATAAAACCCTTAACCGGAATATAAGAACAACATTTTTCAATCACTTTTAAAGCAAAAAATGCACAACTAATATATAAGAATACAAGAAACTGATCTCACCAAGCCAAGTAACAAAGCAGGTATATTTATATATTTATATACTTTTGGTTTGGCCGGTTGCAATTAAAAAGAGAGGTGCACAACCATATATTATAGTAGTTCTATATACAAAATTTCAAGCTTCTGAGACTACTCCTGTTTGAGTTATACGAAATGCATACATACGTACGTATGGCACAGACGTCACGAAAAAAAATCTCTTCTAAATCCATTTTACAATCAGTTTCGTGAAAAACTTTTATTCTGTTCTTACGTACAGATGTCACACAAAAGCATCGTTAAATTGCATTCAGCAGCTGTAAAATGGATATTTTCGTTGAAATATGAAACCCGAAATTTTTCTCGAGTAGAATAATTCCTTTACAAGGAAGTAACAGAGCGATGTGATGTCAGGCTATTTTCTTTTTTCAAAATACTGGATGCACAGCTCATTCAATTTTAAACTGATTTTTCTTACGCAAATTTTACAGGTAATAATTTTTCATATTATTGCATTTTTAAAAATTGTATTGAATTATTTTATTAATCAAAGACTCAAGAAATATTTACTTATTTTCAATCTTAGTGTTAAGAGCTCACGCGACAAATTTTGTCTCCCTATTACTCCACCTTCCACTTCTTGGAAGAATTTGCGGTTTGACGGATTTAAAGTAATCTCATTTTTCAAAAATACTAGAATTACAATAGTCTATATTCCTTGCTAGCTACTGTAACTCGAACTCATAAGAATTGAGTCAGCTTACTAATTACCATATTTTCCAAAGCTAATAGGTTTAAAACAATCGCGTTCAGTTTGAAGTCATATATAAACTATAAAATGTCATGTAAGATTTAAGAAGCCACGTTAATTTAATTAACATTATATTAACAATTAACATATTATAGCAATTTTTAATATACCTGTCCTCTTTTACTTCGGAATTAAACTTTTTATGTTAGTGGTTCAAAGAGCTGTTCGAACTCATTTAAATTCTTAAACAGAGGTATTCGTGGCTTCCGAAATACACTCATCTCCATAAATTAAGTATAATTCGGAGTTACTCGGAAATCGAACTCTAAAATAAATATATCACCTCTAAAATCACTACACACACCTTCAAGAATTACATGCAAATTTCAGGAAGTAACCAGATGACACCGATGGTATGTCACAATGACGAGAGTGTATGAGAGTGACATATAAGGAATGCAGGCAGAGAAGTAAATTGTTCGCAGCCGCTTTATAAGCATTTCAGTGCAATAACCGAATAGTTATGAAACAAAGGCGCGTTTTGATGATTTTTTACGTGGTAGAATTATCGGCCGTCTGGAATGTGGGCGTACCCAACTGTAAGTATCAGACGAACTTGGAATTGCCCAAAGTGTCATCTCCAGGCTTTGGCAACGATTCCAAGATGATGGTAATCTGAGTAGACGTTACAGCACACGTCACCCCAGAGTTACAACGCCGAATGAGGACCGGTGTTTGGCAGTAACTGCCAAAACAAACAGGCGGAGCACAGCCTCAGACCTGTCTCGTCAGCTCTCTTCACCCACTGGTACGACAATTTCAAGGCAGACTGTGTACAGACGCTTAGGGCAGATGGGTCTATATGCTCGTAGACCTGTCAGATGCGTTCCACTTACTGCAACTCACTGTCGCCTGCGGTTAGCCTGGGGTAGAGAACATGCATTGTGGACACCGCAACAGTGGGCTTGTGTGATGTTTTCCGACGAGTTCAGGTTTAGCTAATTTATATGAGTCTGGTTCTCGCCGGACGTTCATTTGGAGAGTTCAAGGTACCCGTTACCACCAAGAAAACATCATTGAACGACACCGTTACGGTGGTGCAAGAGTGCTTGTTTGGGTGGAATTATTCTGGGTTCCAGAACTGACCTGCATGTTCAAATTGGAACCATGACAAGCCAAATCTATCGGGACGTCATTCTGGAACAACATGTACGTTTGTTTCGGGGCGCCATGGGCGCACAATTTGTGTTTATGGATGACAACGCCCGTCCTCACCGTGCAAACATCGTAAGCGAATGCCTTCAATCGGAGGATATCACCCGTATGGACTGGCCAGCATTCTCATCGGACTTGAATCCAGTACAGCGCGTGTGGGACATGCTTGGCCGACGAGTTGCAGCCCTTTCAACCTCCTCCTACATGTCTACCGGAACTTCGGAGAGCATTGCTTTTTGAGTGGTGTAATATCCCCCAAGATCAGATCGATAATTTGATACTCAGCATGCCTAGGTGTTGTACGGACTGTATTGCATCGTCTGGGAGACATACAATGTATTAACAATCATACCAGCCATGTAATATTGGTTTTTTGTAAATAGATTTTTTTTGTAATTTGCTCCAGGGAGACAAAATCGCTAATGTTTTTAATAATATCAAACATATAGCATCTTTTTTCCTCTTTACCTTTTATTTAATAAATAAGCTTTACAAATAAGTCAAATTTGTTTTGCTTCTAACTCTTCCTTTGCCTGATTTGGCATTATCCTTAATTTATGGACATGAGTGTATTTTCCTCTTTTTACTTTTCTCATTAGCCCAAAAGTGGCGTTGGTCGCGAATGGGATATTAGCTTTGAAACGGGATTTTGCGTTGAATCACTGAAAACGGCGTATCACTTTTCAAATAGTTGGCACCAAATACTATTGCCCTGTATTATATTTAAAGAAATTAAGTAATGGGGAATCTGCATGAATGTATATGTGCGTCTCGCATTGTGAAAAACAACTCTACCAATGTTCCTCGAATTTTTAATAACTAGCTCGCTACTCGAATATTGGCACTGGATGCCCGAAGTTAGAATTTTTGATTTGTTTTATTACATTCTTGATGTTTTATAAGACTTGAAGATAAGATAGCGATTTATTGGTTAACAAAGTCAACGATTTCAAAGCAAGCAATGGCAATACTGTATGGAATAAAACATTTTTATCTCGAGCGCGCGAGACTGTCTGTCGGAAATTTTAAAGATATGCTATTTTTAAATATTTTGTGATTTTCCTGTTGAATGGAATTTTGTGTCGCGTAAGTGCCAAGAACGTGATACTTAGCCAATAAAGTAAACACGCAAAAGGTGAATAATGAAAATCTAAAAAAAGGTTTTGTAAAGCATCTTAGAAAGAAAACTGAATACCGATATGATGAACCGAGTACAGACACTGGAAGATAAAATGTATGCGAACACTTAAAACTGCATCAGGAATTCTAAACGTATACTGCTAAGGGGCCTTTAAAGCTCTTGTACTTTTTCTATTGAATTGTATATGACGCAAACGCGAAAAAATGATGCTTAACAAAGCTATAGCAGACATAACAAATTGTAACAACTTGAAGACTACGAACGTCAGCGAAGTTGACCGAAGTTTGTTAAGGTTGTAGAAAAACCTTAAAATACCTTTTCCGAGATTATTAAAATCTCAAACCTTTCAGATTTTATTATTATTATTTTTTACATGAATGATTAAGTGGAGTGTCTGAAATAAATTAAGTATTAAAAAGGCCAAGTTGTAAAAACAATTTGGGGATCTCTGAGACCTAAGAGTGATCTGAAAAAGAGCGCTTATGCGCATTGTTTCCACAGAAATTCAGAAAAATAATTTTGTTAGTTGAATTCATTTTCCTCTTAGAAGGTTCTAAAATGGAGTTCTATTGCTCACTGATTGCGATTCTGTTATACCATAGTTACCATGTAATAATCATAATGAATATTCTGTTTGAAGATTAGAATAATGCGTAGTTTCTACTGTGTAGTGGAGTTTAAAAGTATGCAAATGGAGCATATATATATTAACAACAATTTTAAAATTTAAAATTTGAGCAAAATTTAGGCCGTTCAATGCGAAAAATCTAGTGAGAAACCGACTGACATTGATTAAAATAAATTTTCAGAAATTAATGATTGTATTACACAGGTAAGTGTCATATGCTTGTGTAAAGGATTATTGTAACTAACAAAAATATCTAGCAAATAGATAGAAATTAATGAATAGAAACGCAGATTAATAAAAGATTAATTGAATAGATTAAGGTAGACGATTAAGACGATTTCAGCAAAAAAATTCGAATTTTATTTTATTCCCCTGTTTGAAGGAGCAGTTTTCTAGGATTCTAAAAATGGTTTATTTTTATGTTTATGATAATTAGAAGAAAAGATATAGTCAATTAACTGCACCGGAAGTGAAAACAGATGAACCGGAAGTGCTATTTAAAAGGCTCAACTCAAATGTAAACAATGGTGTTATCCGTGTTTTTAAAAAACATTTTTTTATCTATTTGTGTGCAAATTGTTCTCAACCATTTCATTTTAATTCTAGGTACTTCTTCTGGTTTCTAGGAGTAATATTTTGGCTTAATTTTTCGAACTGGGACTAACAACATTGCGATTTTTGTTCACGTTCCTTCTACGCTTGCGCTTTGTTTTCTACACTCAAATTCACGCTTGTTCTTTGTTTTCCGCACTCAAATTCACGCTTTATTTTTGTTTAATTTTTGTATTTAGCTCTTTAATTCTTGTATTTGTTTTACCTCTGAGCGTTTGTTGCATTATTTTAATTATTCTAAGCTGACAAAAACAAGAGCTAAGAAACACAAAAAACGATCTTTTTATGGTAATCGTTATACAATTGGAACTCGAACTGTTTGCAGTAATGTGACAACTGCAAGCTCATCCAAATTAAAAACTTTTGAACTTACAGATGTTGTGACTGCAAACAATGTTCAAGACCTAAACGGAAATAGAATATTTGATGTTGCAACATTAGCTTCTATCTTTTCTATTCTCTGCTGTCCTATGTATTTCGAAGCTGGCTTGCAATCAATAGTAGAATAAACTTTTGAACTTACAGATGTTGTGACTACAAACAATGTTCAAGACCTAAACGGAAATAGAATATTTGATGTTGCAACATTAGTTTCTATCTTTTCTATTCTCTGCTGTCCGATGTATTTCGAAACTGGCTTGCAATCAATAGTAGAATAAACTTTTGAACTTACAGATGTTGTGACTGCAAACAATGTTCAAGACCTAAAGGGAAATAGAATATTTGATGTTGCAACATTAGTTTCTATCTTTTCTATTCTCTGCTGTCCGGTGTATTTCGAAACTGGCTTGCAATCAATGGTAGAAGATTCAAAATTTGGGACTTTGCTCAAACTTTAGCTTGAAATGCAAATGTGGATTTATAGAAGCATTTTCTTCAACTGCCAAAAATGGAAATAAAAATAGTTTAAATTCTTTCTTGGTGCTTGGATTAAGACTTATTGGAAAAGGTTACACATCTGGTAAAAAGTTGTTCACTTCGAACTTGCCATTCATATCAAAAGCAATATTTAGGTAGCATGAAAGCAAATTGTTAGAAGCTCTACGATATGTTTCTGATCAGAACATGAAAGAAGCTGCCAAAGAAATTATAATTTTAAAGAAGCGTACAGCTTGTGGTGTTTCTGTGGATGGTGCCTGGCAGCGTCGTGGCCATACATCCCTGAATGGTTGTGTGTCTGTCATTTATTTCTATTGACACAGGTAAAATGCTGGGTGCATATATAACAGTTTCAATTTTTAATTCAGGATATCTTGGGTTACTTGCTGTGTTTGAATACTTAGCTATATAAATTGAACAGGAAGTGATTAAAAATTACTTTCGAATTGATAACGTAAGAATAAAGAACTCAAAACGTCATTCGTCACGCGTTTCGAAAATAGCCAGAAAATTATTAAAAGCAAATAGAAATACAAAATTATTTAAGTATGAAGACAAGGAGCGTTTGATTTACAAATGTGGAGAACTTTAAGTGTGTAAACACAACAGAACAGTTTTTCTGATAATTTGAAATCTTTAAACGCGTTTTCTGGAAAACTGACTTTTTTTTAGTGTTTTTACATACACGAAATGTAGCTATTCAAAATGTTTTCAAGATATTTCGATGCAATTTTAGTACAGTGTTTTTAATATTGTTTACTAGGTTTTAAACTAAAATCTGAGTTCTATTTATTAATTTGGTTGATTTATCAGCATTTCTATATAAAATAGTAAGAAATATTCTATAGAAAACTGTTTTTTACCACGCAATTTCACATATTTTAGTAAATTTTAGAAATATCGTAAAACCTTTAGCTAAAAATACAGATGAATGTTGTAGTAATATACAGTATAAGTGAAATTAAAATATATACAATAGAAAAAAATACATGACACCTAACGTAAGTATTAAATTTTCCTAAAAATTTGCATAAAATTGCATCTATATCAAAAATTTATTTACTTTCATGATTTGATATCAAATTTTGACTAAATAAATATATATTTAATCAGTGTTCTAAGTTTTTTAAAAAAAGTGCTCCGAACGTAGGCAGATACCTTAATGAAAAGAGAAAATACTTTCGTAATACCACAAATCATTGTAAATTAAAGTATGTTCCACACTAAGAAAATACAAAAAAATATTAAAGAAAAAAAATAGTCTTAAACTATTCTAATTTGTTTTTAACCTACCTCTAAGAACAAGTTGAAAAAATGGCAAAAATCCAAATTTTTCAATTAACTAATCTTAAGCAATTTTCATTAAAATGACGATATATTTGTGTGTTTTATTTTTTATAACAAGAAAGAACTTTTAGTAAGTATAACTGTAGCGATCAGAAGATTTAAAAAAAAAAAAAGCTAAAAAGTTGCTAATCGATTTTGCTGGCCACTAGCGATTAAACTAAGGGTCGTTTTTGACAAAAATTATAGGGAACTCACAAACAAATAATATATTTTTTCTTTTTATCCTCAGTGGTTCTTAGTTTCGAACCTCAGTATTCCGTGAAATCAATTTTGTCGAACCGTAATACACTTTTAATGCCCACTAGCAAATAAAGTGATTCCACGACGTCGGTGAACCAAAAACGAATAGTTTTTGTCAGGTGAAAAACGACTCAGAATGTTAGGCGACAGCAACAAATGAAATCGGAACAACGAAAACTATACGGCTAAAAATCAAACGACCTAGAAAATAAACCGTTCGAATGTCCATTGTGAGAACTAAAAGAGCTGGCATCGCGGGGAAAACCGAGCCTTTTAGGGCGACATTAAAATCTGAAACATTTCAGAAATTGCTTGGTTCAAAATGAACATAATTTCCAATTTATCAAGTAAAAGCGAAATTAATTTTAGTCTACCTTTCACCCAAATTTATAAAAACGAACATGAAATGGGAGTAAACACTGCTACGGGAACTGCACGGAGATTAGTATAATAAATTTGTCAGAAAAATAAAGGCTTTTGTATCAGCAACTTGTTCTTTACATCAAAACTCACATTCCTCAGAGCGGGAAAATTTACGTATCGTTGTTCATCTAAAATATAAATTACAACTTTAATTAAGAATGAGTATTTTTAGAAATAAATTAAGCTAATTTCTTAGCAAAAGTGCTAATAGTCTCGTAATGGCACTTTGCGTCGAATCATTATATATGTGCCGTTTCACTTTTCATTCGAGTCTGTTGATATTCGGCGAAATGTAAGATATTTATCCTTCATTTTGGTTGTCCGTTGTGGATTAAAAAACTAAGCTATTTAAAAGCTATAGATGCACTTCTTAGGAATATTCGTTTCTTACTTTTGAATCGGATTGATTTAAATAATTAAAATGTACGTAATTCCTGACCAATCTAATTAGAAATATTCAATATTTATAATGACGTTATACATTTTTATTACTATTTATTTCAGATTTTTTAAAATACTAATGAATTTTTGATTAACAAACTCAACGATTCAAAAGCAAGCAGTGGCAACACTGTACAGAATAAAACATTTTTATCTCCAGTGCGCAACACCGTCTGGCGCAAATTCTAAAGATATGCTGTTTATAAATATTTTGCGATTTTGCCGTTGAATTGAACTTTAAGTGGCTAAGTGCGGAGAACGATATTTAAGAAATAAAGTTCACGTATAAAACATTAATAATAAAGACAAAAAAAAGCTTTGTCGGCCATCTTACTGAGAAAATTGAACAATGATAGTATTACGAACCAAGAAAAGACTGCAAAAGTAGAAAATTGCATGCCCACACTTAACACTTGCAACGGTAATTCTAAACATATGTTGCTTTTAAACATTTTTGTGATTTTCATGCCGAATTTACAATTCAAAATAATGCTTAATAATAAGCTAAAGAGACAAAGTAAAGAAATCTATGTATATATATATATATATATATATACAAAGAAGAATGTCTGTTTGTGTGTTTGTTAGCGATTAACTCAGTCACCACTACAGCTATCGTCACCATATTTTCTACAATTCTTTTCTGGGTCTTGGAAAAGGTCGACGTCCACTTTTTTCCAAAATAAAATAGCTTAAAAATTATGAAAACGCTAATTTTCTCCATCATTTTTTTCGAGTGACAGAGTCACGCACGCTGAAGATAAAAATCTGATTTATTTCGAAAAGTGTTGCCACTGCTCGCTTTCAAATTGTAGAGTCTGTTAATGAAAAATTTCTAAGTTTTACAGTGAAATAAAAACAGCATTGCCAAACATTAAATACATTATTTCCGATTCCAGAAATTTCGACTTTCCATTTCAACTGTTCCCATCTTCGCACGACTTTAATCAGCCGACGTATTAATTAAAAACTCTGAAAACACTAATTTCGCACTCATTTTTCCGAGTGGCAGCAGTCTCGCGCGTTGGAGATAAAAATGCTTTATTTCGAAAGGTGTCGCAATTGTTTGCTTTCAAATCGTAGAGTCTGTTAATCGAAAATTTGTAAGTTTTACGAAATTTATAGCTATAAAGAAAAATGGCTCTAGTGTAGAATTGGGTGCCCTTTCGATTGGCGAAAAGTTTTGTCGATGAAACCCCATTTGTGGTTACAATGAGAGTTTTAACATGGTTTTAGCTTCTTGATTTATTTAATTAAAAAAAAATCGATGTGCACATGAACAAAGTAAAGGCAATGTGCAATGACTAAAGTTTGTGCAATTCTCTGATGTTTTTTAAGTGAAAATAGGTCGATGTGTACATGGACACACAGTTTGTGAAATTCTTTGCCTTCTTGTTTTGGTTTTGTGTAGCGGCCATTTTTTTTTAAGTGAAAATAGGTCGATGTGTACATGGACACACAGTTTGTGAAATTCTTTGCCTTCTTGTTTTGGGTTTGTGTAGCGGCCATCTTGAAATTGTGTCTTATTGGCGCCGATCTTGGCGTCAAAACAGAATAGCCAAAAAACAAGAAGCACCCAATTGTAAACTTTTACCAGATATGTGTTTGTTTGTTCGCGTTATTGATCAATTATGATCAATTTTTTGCCGCATTTAATCGACTAAAATTTAATGTAGGTGAAATATTGGAAGGAACTTGAGCTTTTACGACCATTTCATTAGAAAGACGAAAATCATTAAAAACTGCGTTCCATTGTTGCTGATATAATGAGAGAGAATTAGTTTATTTTTCTATCGAAATTTTTTTTGTGGGTTCCATATCCCATCAGAGCGAAAAATGCATAACTATTGAATGGTAATTTTTGCATGGTTATTACAGAAGAATTACAGCGAGCGGTATCATTCTCTCTGTTGTTAGAAACATTACCCTCAAGCTAACTTAACTGGCATTGGGTACTTCCGCTAGTATATATATATATATATATATATAAAGAAGGAGTAGGAGGCGTGATTGCAACAGAAGCCTGCGAGCTGAGCGAGAACGTAAGAATTAATAAAAGTGTTTTAATAAACACGTTTGGCCAACTGCTAAAATCCGAAACCTTTCAAATTGTCTTCTTTTTTTTTAAATTTCTGTTAAAATTCCATTATTTAAAAGCATTTTTCTTCGAAAGGGAGAGTGTATAGATTCTTAAATTGATAACCGACGATAAGTACCTAAAAATGTTAAATTTCGTAATTTTTGCTAGATGAATATGTTTAATTTAAAATTACTAAACGCTTGCATTTTTAAAAACCTATTTGGAACTGGAAGTACATGCCTTCGACAAACGGTTGTAACTAAGAACCCCTATTTACTTTTATAACTACGTTATGCTATTAACTTTATTGTATAATATTCTTTTGAACTTTAAGCATATGAAATTGAATTTTAAAATCAATTTTGAAAACTCAGGATTAATTCCTATACAGCGTCTCGAAAATTATTGCCTATTTCTTAAGTCCAAAAAAATTCGAAATGTATAACTTCCTGAAGCGTGAACCTTTATATCACGAAATTCACTAATATTTGAGCGAAAGGATTTCTGTTTCAAAGAATATAAATTTATTTCTCCTGTATGTATCCAAAAGTGTTTATTTTTTGCCAGAAAAGTGAGAATTTATTGACAAGGTATCAAAATATTTATTTAACCCCAAAGCTAACTTCGAAGTTTCAAGTGTTGCCACTTTAAAATTAAAAAATGCAATAAATTGGAAATTCAAAGATTTTCTCCGTTTAAAATGTTATAAAACTACTGAATATCTCATGTCCATCTCAGGTAAAAGAAAACATACGCCTACGAAATATCATAAAAACGTCAACAGGAAAACTTGAAATTATAAATTTGCTTCTCCTACTTAGACCTTGCATTCTCAAAGAAAGCTGACATTTTCAAAGCGTACTGTTTTCATAACTTACTATCGATCTAAAATACTGGGCGTTTACATTAGCTTTAGGTGGAGTTCAAGAACGCGGAATAAAGTTACTTCAGTTTACATTGCGGAATATACCACTTAGCATTTCGCAAGTAAATACGTCAATTTTTTTCCCAGAACTGTGTTCTTTGGGGCTGTGTTAAATGCTTGTTCTTGCTGTCATCATTTAATGTTAAATTTAATTTCATTATAATTGCTACTTGTGATGCAGAAATCTTTAGTTTTTAAATTTATTACCTTTTTTTAAGCTTCTTAAAATACTTTGCCTTGGTATTTTACAAGACAAATGGAGATTTTTTCTGACAAAGTTTCGTTTCTCTTGAAATTTACTTAAATGTTTTAAGATTTGCACATTTTAAAGCAGTTTTGGCATGTTAATTTACATTTTTATTTCGTATTTACTGGAGCTTTCTTACATTCTATTATAGCGTAAAGTTCTACTGTCTATATGTTATGTGGAATCTGGAGGATAGTGGCTGCACAGAAGAAGGGTTAAAACTACTCTTTATTAAAGCCTTTAAATTATTTGCAATGCGTCAACTCAACGCTAACATACTGCACCTCTGCTTGGGCGGTAACTGAAGTAGTAGAATCAAAACTCAGGAATTCAAGATATTAAAAAGTAGTAGAATTAAACTGCAGGGCTCACAGTCCTGTATCCTACAGCGCGTAGATGAGTTTAGTGGCAGCAAGATAATAGCTGTTTAAGCCACGTCTAACCAGCCGTAAATGCTAAGCCGAAGCTTGCGGTACAAACACGCACAGAGCTTTTGCAGACTCTCAAACATTTCCTACTAGAACTTGATATTTATACTTTCTCTCCCACTGGTAGAATTTGCATTCTTTACGCGCGCTACCAAATTTAAATATTCTGGCCCTGACAATTAGGGGAATGAAGGCTTATAGGAAAGAACTTCACATTAAATTTAACTGGTTATTTAAAATAAATATAAATCCCTGCAATAGTAATGCTATAATATTTATTTTTTGAATAGCAAACGTCGTTTGCTGTTTTGATCGTTGTTCTCAGTTTTATTTCAACTGGCCTTCTAGTTTCCTTGATATAAAATCTCTGATTATATTATATTTCCATAGATCAATCAATCAAGTTATCAACTGGTATGTACAAGAAAATGTTTTAAAAGACAAAACAAATATCATGCCAAGCACTGTAAATGCTCCATTCTAAACAGGGAATGAAAACGGAATTTTAAATTCGTAAAAATTTAATGGCACACCATGAATCAATCTACATAATTTATTATTTTTATGAATAACATCATATTCGTTACTATTATTAGTCCAAAGGGGCAATTTGCCCAGAAGGGCTGTTAATTTCATTCTGGTATTTTGCGTTGGTTCACTAAAACGGCCGCGTTTCGCTTTTCAAATTGTTGCCACCAAGTATTAAATTCCTACATTATATTTAAAAGTAACAAATAATGAAGAATTTGCATAAATATGTATGTTTCTCACATTGTGAAAAAACAACAGTATCTAAAGATATCCAATTTTGAATAACGTAGTTCTCCACTCGAATGTGGGCCGCTGGAACCCCAAATTCGGAATTTTGTTTGTTATCTATTTCATATTTTGTAAAACTTTAACGAATTTTTGTTTAACACACTCAATGATATTAAAGAGAGCAATGGCAGCACTATACAAAAAAAAAGAACATTTTTATGTCCAGCGCGCGCAAGACTGTGTAGTGTATCGGAAATTCTAAAGCTATAATCTTTCCCCGGCGCCGAGACTGTCGGTGTGCAGATCTCTGCCAGTAGAATAAACGACTGACGGAGAGGGGGAGATCGTAATGAACTGAGTCCCCGCTGGGCCTGAGACTACGAATCTAATTTGGTAGCTGGACGTTTACATCTCAACAGGCGTGAAGAATGCAGTAATTCCTTACAAATCATATAATAAAAATATATTAGTCTCTGAGTGACGAGTACATTATTCACAGCAAAGACTTGACGAATTTTCTTAAAAGTTATGCGTGGCATTTATACGTTTACTTAGGATAGTGCAGATTGTTGACTACTTAAATGCCATTGAATTATGTATGTATGTGTTCGCAACTTCTAATTTATTTCAACCAATATTATACACTTCTCCTTCCTTCCTCAAAGTAATATTTTCTTAATTTTATTCTTAAATGCATTTCAACATTCAACATTCGATGCATTATTCTACCAAAGAAAAGTAATTGTCTACCCAGAGAAAGGTTACTTATTACTATCGCAAATTTGGTTTCCTTCATTTATCATCTGTAGAGCGGAATTTGAACGTTAACTGCATTAGAATGAAGACTTATGAATGCTGTTGCATCGAAAGTCATTTGTTACAGGTGAAGCTAAATTTACTCTCCAACACTTTTCCGAACTCTGAAATCCTATTTTAGGGTATGTTCAGAACTTGATTGCGACGTGGCGTTCATAATAAATTCAAGGCAACTTGAAATATGTTCAAGAATTCCAATCAGCCGATAATAAGATTAGGAAAACTAATGCTATTAACTTCTGAAATACGAGTATTTCCTGGTAAATCATTCCGCAAATAAACAGTTCTTTGATTATATACTTAGTACACACCATTAAAAGGCAGAAAATCGATTGTCATGTCTCATTACATACACTGTCTTAATTATCAATTGTGCTATCTTTTGTAATGGAAAAATTAAATGCTGTATTTCGTAGGTAATTAACAGAAATTTTGTCGGGCATTTAAATTGTATTATTATCTTTAAAAACGGCGTGGCAATATGGAGCAAAGTGCATAGGCTTAGCAAAAATGTTATAATAATCAGTGCTTTGAGAGAAGAATGAACCAAAATAGGAAGCAAACCCATACAATTAAAAGTCTAGAATGATTATTTTTTAAGTTCATTTCATATCACAACGACCAAATTGCATGCACTAGACTGAGCTAAATTATCCATGGAAATCGGTGACGTGGACAAGTTTTCGATGACTAACCTAAATGAACCTTTTTATAATATTAATCAACTAATAAAATGGAATGCATTATTTATTTTTGTGCTTGTAAAGGATAATAACTTTTCGTGTTGTCTAAAGGAGAATAACGGAAATGTTTATCTCCTTTTCAGTCACAAATAAATGGTATATTGCCCTCATTCATTATTATTATTATTCATTCATGAAAATATTCTTTCACTTTTAGAGTCATTAGGTTTTTTTTTTAAAGCCCAAAGGAAGGTTAGCTTAGAAGGACTATAATTTCGTTTTGCCATTTTCGGTGGATTCACTATAAATGTCCATATCACTTTTCAAACTGTTGCCACCAAATATGATCGGCCTGTGTTATATTTAAAGAGATTTAAAAATGAATAATCTGCATAAATTTATGTATGTTTCTCGCAATGTGGTAAACCAATGGTTCCTAGAGCCATCAAATTTTGAATAACGTAATCCTCCTCCGAATATGGGCTTTTGGAAGCCCAAATTTGGAATTTGTTTTATGATCGGTTTCATATTTTGTAACGCTTTAATAACGAATTTTTGATTAAAAACTCAACGATTTCAGAGCGAGCAATGGCAACTCTCTGTGTAAAAAAAACATTTTCATCTCCAGCGCACGAGACTGTGTATCCGAAATTCTAAAGATATGCTCATTTTAAAATTATTGCTCTTGAACTGAATTGTATGGCTTAAGTGCGAAGAACATAATATTTTTTAAATAAAGGTAGCACAGAAAACGTTAAAACAACGCCCTTTTAGACGTAATGTAAAATCTGAAAGCTTTCAGATTTTGTTAGTCATTTTTTTTAATTTTTCATTTATTTTTTTTAAAAACTTTCTTTTTGAAGCGAGTGAAATTAAAAATAAGCAGTGCCCTCGAAGGGACTCGAATTTAGACTTCGGGAATACACGTCGATTGTGCTACCGTTACACCACGAAGGCATGCTGGAAGTAGGGAGAACATGCATTGTATAACCCCCTTTCCAAGGGCGACCGGGGATCAGGGGACCCAATTGTCAAATCCTGGTGGTAAAAATCATCGTCTACCTTTTAGTTTGCGCGCCACTGTAGAGTCATTAGGTCTTTTTTGAAGCAGAAAAGTTGAGCAATGACCTTGGCGGAACTCGAAACTGGACCTCTCCAATACGCGCCAAATGTGCTATGTTTACAGAACGAAAGCATGCTGGAAGGAAGTAGAGTTTATTTATAAAAAATACATTAACTAATCTTAACGAATATCGAAACAACTGGGAGAATTAAAAACTTAATCTGTTTTATGTCTATTTGATCCTTTATCATAGAGATATTTTAGCAGAGTTAGTAAGTAAATAAACATAGCTATGATCTAAATCCAAGACATATACAAATCCGTCTGAAAACTGAAATGATAAAATGATGATATTTACAAACTCCTTTTACTTGCTTGTACGAAGTAAAGGAAGTATTGCAATTGTGAAAAATTTCGTGTATCATATTTCAAAGAAAATGTCTATTTTAACTGCTCTCAAATACATTTGAATTTTTTTTTTTTGGAGGGAGGTTGGCATCTGAGCATATGGACAGAATAAATGACTCGTTTTTTCAAAACGAATTGTAAAACTGATTCAGAAAAAAATTGTTTTTTTTTTGTGACGTCTGTAAATATGTTCCATGTGTATATATCTCGCATAATTCAAAAACGAGCAGCCGTAGAATATAGAAATTTTGTATATGGGACTGCTATAACGTGTAGATGCCTTTTTCGTTGCAGTCGGCAGCGTCAAATGTGTGTGTATGTGTATATATATGCATATAGTATTTTAGTTGCATAGTTAGAGAGATAGATGCAAAAACCAGTAACTTCCAGTTGTGGCCGTTTCAAAATATCATTTTACTCCAAAGTAATTCACATGGGATCAATTTTGTGGAGAAGGTATGTTTTCAATAATAGTTAAAAATACGATAATTTTCATGTACACTGATTTTAAAAGTAAGACGTAAGCACCTGAGACTGAGAAGCAAAGCAACGTGCATGTTGGCATGGCGGAAGCCAGGAAAAAGAATGAATGACGTAATTTCTTGCGAAGAGCATTTATACCAAGTATGTGCACAAAGTATAGCTAAACTGCTATTGGTTAATTTTAGGTTGGAAATATCTCGAATTATGGCGAGCATGAACTTAAGGGGGGGGGCGAGAACACCAAATTTAGAATATAGTTAATTTTGAGATCGCCAATCATTTCTTAGCGCAGCCATCGTATTTTGTTATATCTTACACACACACACACACATATATATATATATATATATTCTTATGTTCGGGTTAAGGTTTTCACAGCTTAGTTATTCTGCATGCAATAGTTGTAAAATTATCAACAATTTAAAAGTGGCGATAGGCCTAAGGAGGCTGCCATTAGTTTATATTTAGAACTTTTAGAAGAATAGGGAATTAAGACATTTGGTGCAACACTGCCCAGTGGAACCAAAATTTAACTTTCAATTTTGTGCACCAAAAAATTGGTCTTTCAACTCGTTGAGCGAACTGCTTATTTATGTGTAGAAACTTTAATTTTAATAAGAGAAACTGTATTTTTATCCGTCTTTAACTGTATCTGGTGCTTTAGATTTTTCTAAATTTTACAATTTTTGACAAAGTTGTTGAGTTTTATATATTTTTGCCTTGCCGCGAAGTAAGAAATGAAGTGATTGAACAAGATATATATCTCTAATGAAACTTGAGGAAATAAGTTTAAACAAAGTGCAGCAAAAAATGTGTATAATTTAGTAGTCCGTGCAAGGAAGTTATGTGACGTTCACATCAGGTATTTATGAAAAGTATTCACAAACATGTATACATAAGAAGTAGAACAATAATAATAAACTTAGCAAATATACAAACATAATTTCAAACATTATGACGGATTCTTATGAATAATTCTGAAAATGAAAAAATTAAATATACCTGATAATTTTAGTGATTATTCTGTGTAATGACAAATGACATCTTCTCTAAAAATGAACAGACTTCTCTTTAATGAAAATGTCTAAAATTAAATTTTTTTAAACTTTAAATTCCTTATAGTGCTTAAGATTCGAAACACCCTTTATAGAAATAATTTAACAGCAATATCTGAGCAATAATTTTTTTCTTTTTAGCTATATATCATATAAGGTATTTCTCCCGCCTTCTTAGCATGCCTGCGTGGTGTGGCTGTTCAGCAAGCACGGCGCGTATTCGAGAGGTCCGCGGTTCGAGTCCCAAAGAGGATATTGCTCATACTTCATCTCTCCTCCTTCTAAATAACCTAATGTCTCTACAGTGGCACCCGAGCTAAAAACTAAAAAAGATGGTTGATGATCATTCTCTACCACCAGGATTTGGCGCCTGGGTCCCCTAATACCCAGTTGTCCTTTAAAAGAGAAAGTATCTAAGGTATTTCTCCCTCCTTCTTACCATGTCTTTGTGGTGTACTGGTCATCAATCTCGGTGCGTATTCGGGAGGTCCGTGGTTCGAGCCCCGGCGAGAGCGTTGCTCATTTTTCATACCTCCTGATTTCAAAAGTACCTGATGTCTCCACAATCTAATATTAAGTGATTTTTCAGGAACTTGTCTGCTGCTGAATAACTGAAATATATTTCGTATACTTATGAAATTCTTATTTAAACATATCCCTATTTCATGCGTTTTGTTTTCATGAACAAGAATAAGTATATAAATAAATAAACAAATAAAAATTGGAAACAAAGGATCGAACATATTCATCAACATTTACGAAAATACAGAATATTGATATGCAAAATATACGTGTAGAACAGATGTGGAATTATCACAATACCTTTCATAAATTATTTCTTTTTTTTCATTCTGTGAAATGTTTTAATGAACCGTTTTTAACCTTTCAGATGAAATTAGACGCAATCATTGGCAGTCTTGTCATCTGAACTACTTGTTTCAAACTATCAC
Organism: Stegodyphus mimosarum; assembly: GCA_000611955.2. NCBI lineage: Eukaryota > Metazoa > Arthropoda > Arachnida > Araneae > Eresidae > Stegodyphus > Stegodyphus mimosarum. Next base: position 166,411 of record KK116324.1, read on the forward strand.
ACTTCTGCGAAATGTACTCTACTTATGAGTAGCTTACTATATTTACGGATTCCTTACTACATTTATGTGTAATTTACCGTACTTACAAATAAAAATTGTACGAAGTAGATTCATCAATATTTGCGAAAATTCAGAATATTAATATACAAATATATATCTTTCTTAAATCAAGTCTTTTTACATTCTGTGAAATTTTCAGTAAATTGTTTTCAATCTTTCTTATGATATTACATAAAATCTTAAACAATCTAGTCATCTTATCAAGACTTCTGTTCTTTCTCCTGTTTTTCAAACGTGACTGGAATCCCGAGTAGGAAAAAGGAGTTTGCTAAAAGCTATGTTTGTGCCTGTGGTAGAAGATACAACAAAGAAGGGTTCAAATTCCCCTTTATTTGCTTATCGATTTTACAAACGTTCCCGAACTTCAGGATACAAAGACCAACCGCTTGTGGTCTGAACGTAAAAGAATACAAGACAACTAACTAACTAAAATTTAAATAAGAGCTAAATTGTAATATTTTACACAGATGACTAGCACCAAGACTGGCCTTTTAAGTGACTACGTCTGTAGTACGCAAACTGCGGAAAACTACAATACGTCTTTAACTTTCAAGAGGGTTAAACTTCTGGCCTTAAAGGCGGACAGTAACTGATGGCAAGCTCGAGTGAAGACTCGTAGCAAGAGGACTCTCTCTCCTGCCTTCTGCTCTACTCTTGGCAAAAAGCCACAACTTAAATACTTCAGCGTTAGAAAGCACAATTTGTTTAAACATATTCACGCGTTAACTCTGGCCGGAAGTGAAAAATAAGAGATGAGAGTAAAGGCTTAAAATAAAATAAACGTTAGGGAATTTTAAAATCCTTACAATATGAACTATATGTTTCAAACCATTATATTGTAAAATTTCATTACACTTACGAGTACTTATTATCGTTTTGGGAAAAAAAATATACGTAAAGAAATTTATTAATATTGCCGACATTATTGAATATTAATATGCAAAAATGTATCTTTCAAAAGTTCTTTTTACATTCTGTGAAATATTTTAATATATTTGTTTTAATTCTTCAGATGGTATTAGATAAAACCACAGACAATCCTTTCCATCTGAACTATTTATTTCAAACTACTGCTCTTTAGAGAACTTTACTATACTTATAAGTAGCTTAATAATGGGTACTTTTACATACATACGGCTACTTTGCTGTACTTATGGGTAAAAGTTATACGAAGGAAAATCACCAATATTTGTGAAAAATACAGAATATTAATATGCGAAAATGTATCTTTCATAAATTAAGTCTTTTTTCATTCTATGAAATATTTTCTTAAATTGTTTTCAATCTTTCAGATGAAGTTAGATGCAATCATAAACAATCTAATCGTCTAAATTATTTATTTCAAAGCACTACACTTCCGAAACCTTTACTATACTAATGGGTAATTTGCTATACTTATAAGTAGCTTAACAACGGGTATTTTTTATACATATGGATACATTACTATACTTATGCGTAAAAATTATACGAACGAAATTCATCAATATTTGCGAAAAAAAGAACGTTAATATGCAAAAACATATCTTTCATGAATGGGGTCTTTTTTATTATGCTGTGAAATATTTTATTGAATTGTTTTTAATTTTGCAAATGAAATTAGATACAATCATAGACAATCTTTTCATCTGAACTATTTATTTCAACTTACTTCTCTTCAGAAAACTTTACCATACTTATGATTAGTTTACTATACTTATAAGTACCTTCCTTCATAATGAGTACTTTTCTATACATATGGATACTTGAGTACATTTATGGGTAAAAATTGCACGAAAATAAATTCATCAATATTTCCGAGAATATAGAATATTAATATGCAAAAACATATCTTTCATATCTTTCAGTCTTTTTCATTCTCTGAAGTATTTTAGTAAACTTTTTTTACTCTTTCAGAAAAAAATAGATGCAATCATAAATAATCTAGTCATCTGAAATATTTGTTTCAAACCATTTCATTTCAGAAAACATTACTGTGCTTACGGGTGTTTTACTATAGTTTGGGTAGGAAATTCAAGAAAATTGCGAAGGAAATTCATCAATATTTGCAAAAATATAAAATATTAAAATGGTAAAACATATCTTTAATAAATTAAGTCATTTTTATTGTGCGAAATATTGCAATAGATTGATTTTTACTTTTTCGGATGAAATTAGATACAATCATAGACAATCTTTTCCATCTGCACTATTTATTTCAAACTACTACACTTCACAAAAATTTACCATCGTTACGTGTAGTTTACTATACTTATAAGTAGCTTTATAAAAGATGCTTTTCTACACATTATAGTAAAGTATAGTAAAGTATAATATGTATACTTTACTATACTTTTGGGTAAAAATTATACAAAGGGCGTTCATCAATATTTGCGAAAATATAGAACATTAATATGGAAAAATATATCTTTCATGAAATAAGTTATTCTCATCTTTTGAAATATTTTAATAAGTTGCTTTTTGATCTTTCAGATGAAGAACTCAACTATTTAATTCAAACCACTACAGTTCAGAAAACTTTACTGTAGTTACGAGCAGCTTACAATGCTTATAAGTAGCTTAATAATGGGTACTTTACAATGGGTTAATTATAATTACTTTTCTATGCATATTGATAATTTACTATGTTTATGGGCAAAAATTATACTAAGGAAATTCATCAATATTTGGGAAAATATTGAACATTAGTACGCAAAACTATATCTTTCATAAACTAAGTCTTTTCTCATTCTGTGAAATACTTTAATAAATTTTTTTTAATCTTTCAAATGAAATTACATACAATCATAGGCAATCTAGCCGTTTCAACTATTTATTTCAAACCACTACTCTTCCGAAAACTTTACTACACTTCGGGTAGTTATAAAGCAGTACTAAAAACAATATATGAAAAGGAAACTATTTTTCTGGCGATAAACGAATCATAAAAATATAGTCTATGAGGCATCCAGTTGATTAAAAATTCTCGGAAATGTTTTTATGGTTACAGCAAGGAAAACTGCAGTAAAAATGGGAATTTTATGACTCCTTGTGATACTATCAATTAGAGCGCTATAAAATAACAGTAGCCATATAACTGATATTTCCTATTCTAGAATTTTACTAGAATAATTCAGTTTATTGCATAGTAAGAATTTTTTTAACTTTATTGCCTATAGTCTTCTTTCAAATTTCCAGACTCTAGCACGCGTGCTGTCTAGAACACAGGTAGAAAAAAAACTGGTACGTGTTAATAAATTATTAGTTCTTGGCTAGCATCTCAGCTTACCAGTAAAGTACTATTTCGAAAATAAAGAAATGTTATTTTAATTCCTAAATAGCATATTTTCATTATGTACGTTTCTCATACATGAATTCTTTTGGCATCCTATTGGAATTTTGTTTACGAAGTAGCATGTTTGAAATGTCTGAGATATTATATGTTTAAGATATATTATATTATTTCTGCAAAATGTATACACATAATTCATTGCTATGTTATCATTGTACTATCATTCACGGAAAATAATTTTCCAACAATATACAAACTACGCAAGCTTTATTCGTCAATTCCTTTCAAGGATTTTGCCTTTGAAGGATTCATATTTTCTGTTGAAAGTCCTGAAAAGACATTATTAATTTTAATCTTGTTTACTAAAAATTCATTTAGTAATTCTTTTAGACGCTTACCTACATCGTAGAAAAATGTCTGATGTGTACAACACATGACTTCCTTGTACGGAATATTAAATTATATGCATTTTGCATTTCATTTAAACTTATTGGATTGAATTAAATCTACTTCATCGATAGTGCATAAACCACAATAGAATAAATAAATAAATGAACTCTTTAAAATTCTGTATATTTGTTTATCATAGCGGCATTCTGGCGCTAGCTTCACTTACCAGCGTTACATCTCATTCATTTTACTCAGAATGCAAAAAAAAAAAAAATAATAATACCACCTGAAGAATTATCTAGTCGTTGCCACATTTTCTTTTCAAATACTATAATAAATATAAAACCATGTATAAGAAATTAAACAAACAAAAATAAAAGAAATAGTTTTTCACAGACGATTCAGTATTTCCCATTCCATTATTCAGTTCTCACTTCGCGACAAGGCAAAAACACATAAAAACTCAAAATATCTATATTAAAAATTACGAAGTAAATCCTAAACACATATTTCCTCGAATAAATTCCAGAATGAGTTAAGCAGGACTTAATTCGCAGTAATAAAAGAAGGCGTTATCTTTGTTATTGCGAAGCTTAGTTTCTCTAGAATGGCAACAAATCCACTATTCTCCTAAGTTTCGAATGTAAACAAATATGGCTGGCATTTGAAAAATGATTAGGTTTAGCCGCTCTTAAGCAACGTTTAAATTGTTGAGAGTTACTAGAGGCATAAAAACCTTAAGCGAATGATAAGAACAACATAGTTCAGTCATTTTTAAAGCAAAAAAGGCACAGTTTACCAACATATAAGAGTAAAAAACTGAGCACCGAGCCAGGTAACAGAGTGGATATATATATATATATATTTATATACTTTTGGTGCGGTCGATTGCAACTAAAATAGGAGGTGCACATCTACAAGTTATAGCAGTCCAATATACAAAATTTCAACGTTCTGAGGCTACTCGTTTTTGAGTTATGCGAGATACATACATACATATGTACACAGACGCCACGAAAAAATCTTTGTAGAATCCATTTTAAATCAGTTTTTATAATTTTTCGGGGTAAAAAGTATCCTTTATTGAAACCTTACGAGCAGATGTCACGCAAAAACATCGTTAAATTGGATTCCATAGCGATCAAAATTGATATTTTCGTTGAAATATGATACCCGAAATTTTTCGCTATTACAACATTTCATTTTTACTGCGTAGAAGGAAGTAAAACGACACGTTTTTATATGAAGGGTCGCATCCTATTTGCATATTTTTCATAATACTGTAGAGGCATTAGGTTTCCTTCGCGCTGGGATTGTGAGAAATTGGCAGTGCCCTCGCCAGGATTCGAAATCCAGACCTCCTGAATAAGAGTCGAATGTGCTTCAAGTTACGCCGCGAAGGCATGCGGAAGTAGAGGGGAGAGATACCTTATGTACTTTGCCTTTCTAAAGTACGAATACCGATAAGGGGATCTAATACTTAAATCTTGGTGGCGATGAATTATCGTCCACTAGTTTTTAGTTCGTGGCCCACTCTAGAGTGATCCAAGTTATTTTGATGCTGGAAAAATGTGCAGTGCCTTCGAAATCCGGACCTCCAGAATACGCGTCGAAAGTGTTTCTAGTTACACCACGAAGGAATGCTGAAAAGAGGGAGAAAACGACTTATAATACGAAACAGATTAGCAGAGTAAATTTGGGAAAAATACAGTTTTGGTGAAAATATAGCTGAAGGAATTACATGCTAGCTGGTAACGAGGGTGACGTGTTAGAAAACACCACGACTTCGAATCAGGAATCTACCAATACCAAACTAATGGGTTCAATACGTATTAACCATGTATAGAGGATTCGATATTTTTTAGAATTTATTCAAAATTACGCACAATAAAATACTGCGCTTAGTTTAACTTGACGTTTTTACCGAAACTATGAGAATATGGCTTTGTATCAGTAAGCAGTGATCTTCAATCTCTTATAAATAAATCTTTAGTATTCTTTTTCAATGATAAAATCATAATTTATACTAGAAAAGGTGATCTGCTTGTACCAATAATAAACAATGAAGGATATATAGTACTAGGAAGTGATTTGAAATATAAAGGATTAACAGGAAAATTCCATTCACCTCAAAATAAGTGATGAAAAACAGCTACAGCTATAAATTAACACGATGTCTAGCTGTAGTTCAAGAACCACGCCTTGCAGAATAAGACCAGTTGCAGAAACCTTTACTGATAAAATTCGAAATTTAGTAATCCTATTTTAAAAATCTATGATCGATTTTAAAACAATCAACGACAAAGTTGTACTTGTAAAAGATTGCCAGAAGCACCAACCTCATATGAAGACAGTTTTCTATCATTGTCGACTCGAAGGAATTGCAATGTGACTACAAGAGTGTTAATTTTAGATCTTCAATCTTTCACAGGAACTCAAGTCAGCCATTTTATCATTGTATAAAAGTACATTGAGGCTGGACCTTTTGTGCGATCGTTATTCTGTTTAATGAAGTCAAGAAGAATGAGACCGTGTACTGTTCCGAGAGGAGTCCAGTTTAAAACTGAGCTGGGATTCCAACCGCAATTTGATCTGGATAGAGAGAGAGGACTACCTTACTTTGTCTTGTGTACATAAGATCACCTTTTCAAGGAAGCTGTATCATGGCTTGGTATTGAATCATCAGGATGGCGAGCTTAGCTCCCAGATTTGAACCCGACTGAGCATATCTGATTCTTTAGGCCGCCGATTTGCAGAGCATCATATGTATTTTCGGACCCTCTAGGATAAGAAAAGTGCACTTTCATAAAACTGGGAGCGATTTCGCAAAATTTGATCAACAGTTTCCTAAATTCTATGAAATCCGTACGTGAATTTTGCATTTCTGTCAAAGCCAGACATATTGAAGAAACGTTCAGTGCAAAATAAAAGAAATCATTTTGTCAACTTTTAAATCTATCTCATTCTTTAAATTTGACTTTAAATTTATGATTTTGAGATTGAAAAACAAGCAAAAATTGCGATTTCAGTTAAATAATACTTTTGTTTAAACTATTTTTAATCATTTGCAAAAAGATGAAGCTCAGTTTTGTCTTCTATTTTTTAATATCCTTTAATTTTGAAAAACAGTGTACTTCTTACGCTAAAATTTGGAATGCTGTATAAGGAGAATATGGTTAAGTAATATCAAGTGAAGTGAATCTTAAGATTCACTTCACTTGATATTACTTGAATAGATTTTTTAAAAGCTGCTTGCCTTTGAAATTCTTCTTGAGCAGAATTATATAGTTTCGCATCTGTCCATTCTTTTTAAAGATGTTCACAATTGCTTCAATGTCGACAGCATTTAATACTGATCTTCTCAAAAAGAATCTTGGATAACCGCATATATAATAAAGTACAGCCAAGCCAAATAGCATAATTTAGAGTATAATGGAACTTTTCTTTCTGTAAAAGCTCATTTCTTCATCCCCGCTTTTATGTCCCCCTTCTTTGAAATTTTACAAAATCTTTGTCCTTTTGCATTTTTTAGACTAAACTGTTTTCCATCTTCCTTTTTTATAGTACCTTTTCTCCGGGACTAGACCAGTTTACCCTTTTGGGAAACGAAAGTTCAGTACCTCCTCTTCGACAGCTGTTCAGTATGGTTAAGCCATTGTACAGAGGAAAATGTTAGTATAGGATTCTTCCACATTCTCAGTATAGAAAAATAACAGTTGAGGAGAGGTCCACACACACTCTACTTTTAAACGCAACAAAAAATAAATTTTTGGATACTTGAATTATTACGCAACATTTACGTCCAGTTGCGATATTATGTGAAATTTTCTGAAAGTAACAACATTAGAAAAATGAAGACTTATAACTCCTTCTTGAAGATATATTAAGAATTTTATAAAGTTTCGCTAACTTTTCTTAGTGGAAACTTTATTTTCCTTAAACTTTCTTTGATACACGTAAACGAAATGAGACAGCGATTTTGTTATTTCTTCGTGGGAAACATTTGCTTTGAGATATACGACAAAGACGTTGATTTAACTGAACACGTGATCTGCCATCCCATGTCATCTAAATACATGTTGGGTGATCTCCAGAACTAACATACATACATGCACACCAATGGAGGGGGCTCCCAGCCCGAGAGACTCGAGGTCTCCCTTACACGGTAAAAAGCGTCCTAAGCACTGGAGGAGATCCGGGGAGCGTCACTCTATTCGATCAATGCAGAGGGAGAAAATTCCCAAAACATTTAAAAATTTGAAGTCACACGTCACAAGGTTGACATCGCCGTCCCTCTGTATTGACCGAGGTGGAGTCCATCCCACCTCGGACAGCTTTTGATATCAACCATGTAACGTCTCCACAGCCATGGGGCAGACTAGACAGTACCATATGGTCCCTGCCGAGCTTTAGCCAGCCACCGAATGAACGATGACTCTAGTCCTGTAAAGATTGTTTATTTACCTCAGGAATCAAGGCTGTCTAGAAACTAGTCTAGCTAATTGCCTGTGTAGTACCCCTGGTCTCCTCCCATAGATAGTCGATTCCGGAAATTTCACCCAGTCAATCCCCAGGGATGGTTGGCCAACATCATTAGCCCAGGCCAGCTAAGCCGACCTGGTTACCGGCAGGGGCCAGGAGGAGGTTGATGTTGGACGGGGGTAGGAGAGGCTATAATGTAGCGCGTCACTACCCCGGCAGCTTCACCCATTCTCAGAAGGTCCAGATCAAACCCCGGGTCTTCTACCACCAGCGGTCGGTTCCACTGATCCGTCCTTTTCAACTTCAAGGGAGTAACAACCCCCCACCAACTTCAGAACTAAGAATAGAAAATCTGTAACTGGCAACAGATAGATGATATCAAAGATCTGTGATTTCTAAACTAACAGAAGAAAAAGAAATTGTTTCAGAGTAAAATAGTTATAAAAGCATATTTAATGAAGATGGTAGTGCCATAAACAGCTATTTAAATATTTTAAACACTCTCAGTATGAACTGATAAAAATCTATTTATTCAGTTGGAAACAAATGAAACTTACTAACTTTTTTTCAGAGATATTTTCTTTCAGTAACATTGCATAGGGACATTGTAGAATTTAGTTTATTAAAAATTTAGTTTAAAAGCACTATTGTAAATTTGGATAACCTGCTTCAAATGATATGTTGTTCAACTCTCAACTATAAAGTATTTTGAAGCTTTTATTGCGTCATAATAATTTTACTTATGTTGCAAAATGAGAGAACTGTGTTTAACAACAGCAGCTCTATAAAACTAATGTAAGTTTAAATCTCAATACTGGTAGCTAAATACCATAAGATATAAAATACGAAAATTCTAAGACTCGTATAGGAAGTTACGTTAGACAGGGAATATGCAGATGTCAAATAAAAGTGTGTACTAAATGCATTTTGATAAATTTTGAAGTAGAAATGCCAAGAGAATATTTTCCAGTTTCTATTACGCTCATATTTTATTGTCATGCTGATGGACACTAACTAATTAACACACAAATGGAGTAATTCACAGCACAAATTAATGGGGTTTTGTGCCTTAACCCTTAGAAAATCCAAGCTTCGTTAACTAGTATACTTGAAACATAGAAACGCCAGAAATTAATTTCGACATTCACAGCAATTTCCTCCCCTTCCTGTCCATTAACGTATAAAGATATGTGAAGATATCAAATGACATCCTTTCTGCTGCCTAATCAAGAAGCTTCCACTAGCCTTTTAGTAGAAGCTGTCTGCAATAAACTGATACAATGCACTTGTGGAAACTGCGTACCTTAGAGGGAGGGAAGGAAACAACATTGCGACCTCGGTTGTTTCGAGCGTTTTGGCCTTCAAAGGGTTAATGATTCTTATTTAATTTGTATTTGGCTATGTCTTACGGTTCATCTTAACTTAAGAAATAACTGCTTCTTCTTAAGAAAAATTAATAATTAAATAAATTAAGCTAGAACTCACACCACTCATATATTTGTCTAAATACTTACACCACTTATGTATTTGCCTAAATATGAACACATGTGACAGTTCTATTTAACAAACTGTTACCCCAAAAGAACTAACACACATTTGTGACCTGACATTCTTCATTAAGTCAAATCGAACTTCTATAACACAGAATCAGTATACGGAATTAAATATGACTAGAATGATAGTAGTAGGCGATTCCATTTCGATCTGATTAACAGTTAACCTCTGCATACATGTGCGCACACAAGATATGATAATTTAATTGCCGGTATGCATTTAATTATACGTTAGTGGATATTCGAAAAGTATAAGGGAATAACTTCAAATTATCCTCTTGTGCATACATACACTGAATTAGACGTTATTGTTATTTCTGAAATTTGGCTTGAAACCCACATTCCAAATTCTGTTGAATTCCTTTCTCACATTTTATTGGATATTAATAATATTAAAAAATCTTTATTCTTCCAGGGTAACTTTATATGCTTTAAATAATCGTAAATCTGTGAGAGTTAAGTTAACTGAATAGAGAGAATCATTCAATGGGTAGTCATTTGGGGGTTGGAATGACTTTTAGTATTACAGAACGCATGAACTTCATAGAAAGCATTCTGAAGCCTAGTTCTTCAGTTGAACTTATTCTATCCGATGTTTCCTCCCTCCTTGCACCGGCGCACAAGTGGCCCAGCGGTAAAATCGATGATCACTGGTAATTCGGCCTAAGGTTCAAATCCCGCGAACGGATTGGCTGCGTGGACGTTTTCATGGTTTTCTCCTTCTGTAACGTGTATACGAGACAGTTCTCCTTACAAAGTCCTCCAAGAAGATATCCCTTCCCTTAGGCAGATAACCCTGTGAGCTTTGCCGTAATCTTATAAACCAAACAAACCATTCTCTCCTTCCCTAGTAACTGGAAGCACATGAGGTTGGGGTCCGGAGTTTAATATCAGCGAGAACATTGCACATATGTCACGTTTCCTGCTTCCACAAACCTAATAACCATATAGTTCTGCTTACTTTAATGTAATAATAACCAGTCTCAGTTTTATTCGCTTATTAGACAGCATAACATATCACGCTTCATTAATATTAACGTTCATTATTGAGTTTTTGATTGTATCAGTTTGGCACCATATCTCATATCTTTGTCAGTCTTTGAATCACTTTCGCAATTAATCAGTTAATATTTTCCTCAGCATTTTCATTAAATGACAATTTTAACAATTTTTATGCTTCAAATGCGAGTTCTCAATTTTCACGCGACGTTTAAACTTCTGTTCTCATATTATATCATCTTTTCTTCATGGATACAATTAGTCTAAGCGAAAGCTTTGGCAACAACTCGAAAACTAAATTCACAGACTATATACATATCTGCTCATTGTTGGTTTCTGGTAATTAACCTACGTACCCTTCTTACGTAAAAGTCTTCATATTTGTAAAAAGAGAAAGAATAGAACATAATTAATTTATAAGAGCTATTTAAATGTCGAATAAATGTTATAAATAACATAGTCTTAAATTTGAATACGCATTTTTAAAGCAATTCTTTGATGTTAAGACTTACCAAATCCATAATTCAGTTTCTCATAAACGTACGGGAAAATATTGAATAAAAAATGGTTTTGGGACTTGGAATACATGGCTTTAACACTCTAAGCGTTATGGACGTAAATTTCCGTAGAAAAACATCCTTTCTAATCCGTTGTACACGAAAATCTCTGCCAGCTCCTGATATATCCAATTTTGGGGATGGATGTACACTGCGCAAAAAAAAGGGGGCAGTTCAATATCTTCCGTTCTACTGGGCTGGTTGACGAAATTCGAATTGCGTTTTTCATGTCTCGAAAGCGCGACATAAGTTACATACTATATATATATATACCACTGTTTTAATATGGGTATTTTGACACAATCGGACTTGTTCTGAAATTACATGCCAATGTTCCCATACTTCGATTCTACGACTCAATTTATGCCTAGATTTTAAATTTTGTAAAATTTGGTAAAACATTTAAGGAGAAATTCAAAAATTTATCTTAGTGCATTCCTTTCAGTTTGCGTTAAGCATTATTTACTTGGTGATCTTCCTAATTCATAGCAACCTATTTTCCTTTCCTTTTTTTCGAAGACGAGGGGAAAAAACGTCATCGCTCATACTTTCAAATATTTTAACAAAGCGCGTAAACCACATTTGACGTTTTTATTGCTTATAACGAATGTGAGAAGTTTCAAACCCACCAATATGTAAATTACCGTATATCTTAGGAAATTATGCATACAAAAGTCTAATTTTTTGCAGGTGTGACTAGAAATACATATACTTTAATATGATGTTAAAAATTATATTGGTTGTTTTTCAAAAAATAGTTTAAAAATACAAATTTAAAAATATGTGCGAATTTTATTTGGAATGAATCTAAATTTCGAAATGTGAAAGGAAGAATCAAATAATTATAATAAAAAAAGAGATATTAGCAAATATATACCAAATTAAATTAACATTGAGGAGCTAAAATTTTGAGAGCTAATTTTTTAAAAAACTATTCTTGCGACCTTGATAAAACTCGGCAGTTTGGCATAATTTGAGTTGTAGGATCGAAATATAGAAAAAAATTGGATTGTCATTTCAGGAAAAGTCTGATTTTGTGTCGAAATGCCTATATGAAAACAACGCTATATATATATCTAATACATATCCTAAGTTGCGCTTTCGAGACATGAAAAACGCAAGTTGAAAAGTTGAATTTCGTCAGTCGGCCCAGCAGATTGGGAGATATAGAACTGTCCACCCCTTTTTTTTCTCTGCAGTGTACATTAGAAGAAACGAAGTCAAGGTCTAAATTGAAACAATCAGTTTGAAATTGTAATCAATATTACTTGTACGTCCCATGTGAAGAAGCTTTGAACTTTCAAACATAAACCCTTAAAGCTGGGAAGGTTAAGCCTATTATTCACTTAGAGATCCATAGATTTATTTATTTAAAAATAAATTGAATTTACGTTTCAAACGAAGATGTTTATTTCGTTGTGCATTGTCGATCTAAAATTGAAATCTTTCTAGTTTGGGAATAGGTCCACATTCTTCTCTTAATTAATGTACTGTTGCGTTTTACGGGTTCGTAGATTTGAGAGTATCCGATGAAAACACGATGCAGAACAATAAAAAGCACAATTTATTTACAAGAATCACTATTTACAGCACAGTTCCAAAATTACCTTTAAAAGCGTCGAAAATCTACAATAAATACGCTGAAACAATCAGCAACACAGCTTCAGGCTGTAACTGTCAAGGTAGCTTCACGGCAACACTAGACTTATAATAAAAACCGTGGAACAATCACCAATACACTGTCAAGCTATACTGTAAAGGTAGCTTCACGGCAAAGCACTATCTCGATCGCTTTCCGTTCACCAAAACCCTCGCGTAGCTTAGCACTCACAGTAAGCAGCGATTCTCACAATTCTCACAACGCCGGCTCTCAGAGACGCAAGGGTTTATATAGCTTTTCCTTAGGTTCCACACGTTTCGAGAAATATCTCGACAGGAAGTTATTCTAGAAGCTTCCCGATTGGACCATGGGATATCGCCTATTTGGTCGCCAAATGGGCGATAAAGTCGCCAATCTGGCAACCCTACCATAAATTATTTTATGGCAACCCTAGTGCTATGCCGGAAAGCTTACATACAGGCGCAACCGCCGAATTTTTCGTAACAGTACATATAGAATTAGTATTATTTGATGCTTTCTTTAAATAGTTTTTTAATGCTGCATTTAACTTGATAATTTTTATATTCCTAAAACAAGCGAAGATGCTGTTATTCTGCAATATTTACTAGATTCTAATTCCTGCATTATTATCTGATTTAAATTAGTGACATTTTTTCACATTTACTTTAGTTCAGGTAAGTAGTTATACAACCGTACTTGAGCAGTATAAAGATATATTTTTAACCTTCACGTTATCTAAAACGTAGCTAACTCTTGTCAAAATTTCATAGTAAAGCCTTTTCAAAATTTTAGTGCCTAACTCATGCATACTTACTAAGATATCTAAACCAACCAGCGTATAGAGAATTACTGCATTCTAGCTGCATAAGAAAAAGCATAATAACGCGAGATAAAAAGAAGTGACTCTACGGATGCTATTTCTTTCCACGTCGGCTACAAGAGCACCAAAAGCAATTTTCAGCTCGAATGACTGAGATAGAAGAAAAGAAAACTCTTAAAAATAAAAAAGGCAAGATGCATCTTCCTCGTGACGTCAAGCAAAGAATAACCTTCCTTCCTTTATGACGTCAGAGCATGCCAGGATACAATTTCGATCATTCTGGGTAAAGTTTCCTGTTGTCAGGAAAGTGCGAATAGCCGTAATTTATCCACATCATCTTTTCAGTGAAAATACTTCCATATTTTTGGAAAACATTTGAAGTAAAATTTCCGTTTACTTTCGACTAGAATTTATTAATAGCTTCCTGTAAAAGGCATTTTTTTCTGCATTCAGTTCGTTTCTATCAAAAGACGTTCTGTTTGAATTAACATTTCATTGTTTCCTAGCCTTAATTTATCTTAATTAATTCGTAATTACCTGTTATTTCGTTACAACAAATATTAATGATAAATTAGCAATGCCAAATACATTTATCGAAAGGTATATTTTATTTCTTATGAAGAAAAACATTTGTTTTCTCGGCAAGGGGAATGGAAAGGGCTAGAGTTTTGAGTTCTTTGAGCAACGCATCAAAATTATGAATTTCCCGTAATTTTCCTCAACTGTCTACTAAATCATAAGATAAAACCAGTCTGAAAGGAAAGGTATGATATGTAAACTCAATTAAAAAAAACTGTGTTATAGTGATGTTTTAAGAGTCATGCATGTTAAAATAAAAAAGATCATTATGTCTTTTCAAGCACAGGGAAAGAATAAATCCTTAAGAAATTATTTTCAAGAATTTATGTTTGGTAAAACCATTTGTCTCAGCAGTTAGCTTACACACAATATTTGCAAACTGAACATTTGTTTTTAGCCCAAAGGGCTGTTTGTCTCCAAACGGCGTTTTGCTTCGGTTCACTAGAAATGCCCGTTTAAATGTTCTAATAATTGCCACCAAATATTATCGCCCTATATTATATTTAAACGAATTAAATAATGAAGAATCGGCATGAATGTACGAAAAATTTATTTAAAGAAATTAAATAATGAAGAATCGGCATGAATGTACGAAATATTTATTTAAAGAAATTAAATAATGAAGAATCGGCATGAATGTACGAAATATTTATTTAAAGAAATTAAATAATGAAGAATCGGCATGAATGTAATCATGTTTCTCGCTACCTAGAGTCATCAAATTTTAAACAGCATAGTCCTCCACCTGACTGGAAGCCAGATTTTTGAATTTCGAATTTGTTTTATTGTTTATTTCGTAAAATTTTATGAAATTGATTAAAAAACTCAACAGTTTCAAAGAAAGCAGTGGCAACACCGTAGGGTGTAAAGCATTTTTATCATCAATCACTGTACATTGGAAATACTAAAGATATGCTGTTTTTAAATATTTTTAGTCCAAAGAGGAGTTAGACCAAATACTTTCGAAACGTGCATGTGTTTGTAACTCATCTGGGCGTAATATAAAATCTGAAAACTTTCAGATTTTTGTTTAAGGTGTAGATATAATAACTTTACATGTAAATAGAGACACAGCTGTTCTTGTTACCAGAATCTGTCTGACAATATTTGTTTAAATATGCATGTGCAAAAAACCGCTCGCAGATTTTTTTTCAGAAGTTGTTACGACTTTTATGAAAATCTGCAAACAAAACTTTATTCCTTTTAGTATTAATAGTTTTTTTAATAAGCGAATAGCTTATTATATTTTAGCAAATAGTTTTTTAATTTCATACGAAAATGTTAATTCGAAAATGTAACTGGGAAATGAAAAATCAGAAGAAATGAATTCGAATAGGAATTGGAAATGAAAAAATTCTAATGGGAAATATAAGAGAGCAAAAAATCGTGCATGCTTCGTAATGGAGCTTCTGCTTCACAGTTGCGATTTTCGGTGCAACCGGATACTTGTGCATTGTCAAAAGCTAGAGTTTTGAAGGGTATAAGATGGTTAAAAGAGAAGAAAAGTATATTAAAGATGAACCACGCTTCTAGTAGACCATTCCGTTCAGTTAGCAATACATTGCTTAAATAAAAAAATTAGTTCTTAACGATAAACGTTTAACAATTAAGATATTATTGAACAAGTCCTTTGATCACTGGAAACCGATCAAGAAATTTTGAAAGGTCATTTTGGTTTGCAACGCGAAACTTCCCGAATTTTTCCGAAAACGTTGCATTTAGTTTCTAAAACGGAAATGTGCTCAAATTCCACAATAGATGCTTACTCAACGCTAGTCCGTTACTTACGTATTAACGCAACCACCTTGGTGCAATTTGGCGATATTTTATAGAGGAAAAGGAAAACGTTGCTTATTGGGTGCAAGTTGGTGCTTTTTGCACCTTTTTTTTTTAGAAAGATTCTCAAACTATCGATATTTATCCTAACTCGGTAAACATTATCAAGATATGAAAAGAAAACATACTTTAGAAATTTAAAATACAAATTTTAATTATTAAATAAGTATTACGTACTACATTCTAAAATAAAATACATGCTTTTTCAGATCTTCCTGCAATTTTTTTGCTCTATTCTTCTCCCGAAGTACACAGCGATCTGTTTTCGCTAAAAAACTTATTAAAGAATTGCAGAGACAGCTTCAGGCAATCGTCGGCAACAGCAGTTATCGGGGAAACGCATTTCGTCGTTATCCGCTTTGGAACATTTGCAGCAAAATTCTGTATCCTTGCAGAAATTTTACAACAGTTCAACCCACTGCTAGCGAATACCACAAACTGATATTTCAAAACAAAGAAAATAAATATCACGATTTGTTTGCAAAAAAACCACCGTTGGAATTTGGAATACAACGAAACAGAACGCATACGAAAATGGCGGCATTGCTTGACTGATAGATTGTCATGAACATTGTCCGGAATAATGGTATGAGCAGGGTTGGCAGTGTGGCAGTGTTTGACACTTTCTGAAAGTTTGGCCACTTCAAATAAGGTGGTTGCGTTAGTACGTAAGTACCGTTAGTCCTTCTTACTGCGCATTAATACATAGATCTACGAACATAGACAGAAACACAGATCTGTTCTTTTGATACAGATAAGCTTGATGTCGCCTGATAGGGAAAGCAAGACCGCTTCAGATTCAGTCAAAAATCAAGTTACTTTTGATTGTCATTCTTGTGTATCATCAAATTTTACCAGCTAACCAAACCTTTAACAAAGAATATAATTTGAAAGTTTTGCGGTGTTTTCGTGAAGAAGTTTCATGTAAAATGATTTGAATTAGGTAAAACATTCTCTTGCATATTTCAACAAGATAATCCTTAAAATGTTTTTAACTCTGTGGAACTGAGCGATGTTCGATTATGAACAAATACTTTTATTAGCCTTTATCAATTCTGAGCCACTGATATATTGGTTATGAATTAAAAAATGTACGTACGCCACATGACTTCCTTAAACGAAAGATTAAATTATCCGCATTTTTTCCTGCATTTCTTTTAAATTTATTTCCTCGAATTTCGTTAAAGATATATTTCTCATTCAATTAATTCTACTCACTTAGCGGCGAAGCAAAAATACATAAAAAGTCAAACTATCTTCATTAAAAATTGAAAGATATAGAAAAACATAAAACACCAAATACAATTAAAACAATTAATTTTTTTCCAATTAAAATTAGTTTTTCTACAAAAACATGAAATTCGGAGAGCAGGCAAGAAGGCAGATTTTTCGGTGCACAAAACTAAGAGTTTCATTTAGTCCCACTCGGCAAAAATGACACTGAAGGTGCAGAAAGACATCATTCACTGTTCTGCTAAGTTTCTAACGTGAACAAATATCTCTGCTGTGGTGAAAAAAAGTTGGCCTAGCCGCACTTAAACAACATTTAAATTGCTAATAATTCTACAACTGTTGCATGCAGATTAACTAACGACATAAAAACCTTAACCAGAAGATAAGACCAATATAATTCAATCCTTTTGAAAGCAAAAAATGCGCAATTTGCCAACATATAAGAATAACTCACAGAGCCGAGCCGAATAACAGAGGGTGTATATAAAATATATATATATATATATATGTTTGGTACTGCCGATTGCAACCGAAAAGGGAAGTGTACAAGTGCATGTTATCCTATATGAAATCCTATATACAAAATTTCAACGTTCTGAAGATACACGTTTTTGAATTATGCGCCATACATACATACATATGTACGTACGTACATACGTATGCTATGAAAAAATCTCTTCTAAATGCATTGTAAATCATTTTTATAATTCTTTTAGAGAAAGCGAGTCCTTTAGTTTGTTCTTACGTACAGATGTCGGGCGAAAACAGCGTTAAATTGCTTTTGATAGCTGCCAAAATAGATTATTTGGTGAAAATATAAAACCCGGAATTTTTCGTGATTACAATACTTCCTGTTCTTGGTACTAAAAGTAATAAGTTATTTATTGTTACTTATTTGAGTTTTTAAATAATAAATGAATGTTCTGTGAAGATTGTAACTTAAGTGTAATAATTCGAGCTTTGCTTGTTAATAACAGAACTACGAAAACGAAGTTAACAGCTAAGTACATGCCTATTTTAAATGCTTTTGTTGGTATTGTTGCGTGCATTCGGTTTTGTAATGGATTGAATTTACGCAGGAGAGATGATACATTGATAAAATTTATTTTTCACAAAAGAAACAATTAAAAGTCCTGAAAATTTCCACATAAATACTCGTAGAGATCTTGTCAGTATCACACAGCACAATAAGTAATTACATTTCAAACTACTAAGAGCGTTAAACACAAAGCAATTTCAAAGCGCATTAAAATAGCGAATCTCACACGGAGGTAACGATACTCCGAAGTCGATTCAGAACTGAAAAACTGATGCTTCTTCGGTATTACATAGTTTTCCTCTGGCCGCCGAGAAATGTCTAGTATCTTCCATTTTTCGAAATTACTGGAAGACATATACGGTAAAGGGGCATATAAGGGCCGGATACCGTTACAATTGCATATAGGAATCAATTAGCGTTGTTCATTTGCAGTACCAATCACAGTTATAATGGAACTGGAACAAAATGAGCACAAGTGTGGCGACTTTTGGCGACTTCTTGCCAAATTAGCCTACAAAACTAGTAGCCAGACTGTTGCTTGGCGATATCTCGCCAATTTAGCGAGATAAAAATTTACCTTAATGGTAAATAGATTTGCCCCAAAAAATACTTCAATTTCACATATAATTTCATTAAAATTCTGTGCAAAATTTATTTCTCAGAGACGTAAAGAAGATAAAATTTTTGTAGTCATTTAGATTTAATAAATAAATAAGTAATTGTATAGAATAATATTTATATTGCTTAAATTGAGGAGTAAATTCTATCAAGAGCTAATAAATCTGCCTTAAAGAATAAGAATTCTAATAGTTGTGAAAAGCCTTAGGTAAAGCAGCATAAACATTAAAATTTACCATTATTTCGAGCTATAAAACAATTTTTCATAAAGTTCGAGTTTTTTAGCCCGAGGAATTTAATCGTAGTACCAAATGCTCACTAATTTCGCAAAATAATTTGCATAAATTTCTACATAAATTTGTTCGATTGTAGACTTTTCGTTATTTAAGTCTAGTTTAGTCATCCTTTCAGCAATTTCCTTTACATGTTTTTGTTCTTTCAAATAAGAAACAAATCGATCTCTTTTCGCAATATTTTCCTGGATGGAAAAATGCAAGCTTACAGCGCGGTTATTTCTACAAACCTGAAAAATGCGATTTAGTTCCAAACCCCAGGGACTACAGTAGTTGTTGAATGAGCTTTCTTTGCGTAACCGAATGGGAATTTAGCAATACGTTTTTCTGAATTTCCCTAACCTATCAAAAGAAACAGATTCAAACATACTGAAAACCGAATACTTACGAGAAAAATTACCCGAAAATGTCTTTCAATGTGGGCTGAAGAGAGATGAAATTCTAAACTTCAAAAGAAATGGCGTTTTCTTCTACTCAGCAACGTGAAAAATAAATACGGAACTCTTTCTCAAAAGGTATTATTTTGAGTTAACCTGTACTTTTTGCGTTCAGTGAAATCACTCACTAAATAGTGAACTCTGATACATCAGATTTCCTCATACCATGAAATAAAGCCTGAGTTTTCTGAGTTTCGCAAGTAATGATTCTTATATATATTTTATATATTAAGGATCGTCTGCAAAATGGAAATTTATTTTGGATGCCATCACTTTTTTCATAAGCATAATAATTTCCATTCAAATTGATTACGTTAGTATCGAAAGCAGTTATCTTCAAAGTTTTATCATTATATTTTTCGACGTTTCGTATTTTAAGATTAGGTTCATATTTTAATAATGAAAAACGATTCTTCTTTTGAACTACGTTAGAAGATTCAAGTTAAATTCGGTTGCCTTTGGCAACTGGAACACTCGAGAAGTATGTAGTTGGCCCTTCATTGGCTTACAAGAAGCCTTCACTCAAGCTGTAAAATAAGAAACTAATACTAGATAACTAAAAGCTAGCCGAAGCTTCACAGAAGTAACTAACAAAATTTGCCTTTAATTAAACCTCATTGGCGAATACTAACAGGCGTGTAACAGTAAGATCTAACGTAGTAAGATTTGGCTTAAAGCAACGACGTGGCCAGAAGACAGAACACGCTCTTCTTAGTACTTCTAAGCTCCTCTAAAGAAGTGGCCGAAACTTTGACTACCAATTAAAAAGAAAATTGCCTAGCTTTCTATCCAAGTGAACAAAATATGTCATAAATAAAGTAAATTCAACATTTGGGATTTTTTTAACAAACGATTTTCAAACCAAAGGCTGGGGCACATATGTCCCAACCAGTAGTTAATGATGGGATACATATCTTCCACACGTAGCGATCGACTTAATATAAGCACACCTATTGTTCTGGAAAACCTTTATTATATGAAACAGATTTTGCATCGTACGGTACGGGGTAAGGCATTCTTTGCATAAATCAACATTACACATTGAGCAACTTATATTTATCTTTTTCTGTATATTCATTTGTGTACAACGAGCACAGCCGCGCCTTGATTTTCCATCTTTTGGAAAATGATCTCCAAATTCAGCTGATTCTAAGTGCGTTTTAACCCAGCAGTGATTTTTAAACTTTTAGTGGGACATGTATCTCCCGTTAGTAGTCAAATGGTTAAATACTGGTTCTACCTCATTTACATTAAAAATGATCCTGAAAATTCATTCTGGCACGGAATTGTACATGGGAAACAAGAAAATAAAGGAAAGTGGTTCAAAATTAAAAATAGCTATTAGGGATTTAAAATGCCCCTTGTAAAGGAATAACTAGCAGCAAAATCCCCCTTCCGAATCCACGTTGTTGTCGTGCCCATATTACTTAGAAGAATAGTTGCGAGATCTTACTCCAAAGAGAGGTTGGACTTCTATTTTCCACCCCAATTTGAGGGAAAGACCCCGGTGGTCTGAAGATTTCCAAACTTTTCCCTTTCCACCAAACCACACGAGAGGACTTTCGGCTCGCAAGCCGCACAGACATTTTACATTTACAAACATTCATATCTTGCCCAGGATTCAAACCGTTGCCCTTCGGTACCGCAATTGGCTCCCCTGACGGCTATACCGTCTGGGCAACTTTGCAATATATGTCAAGCCCAGAGGATGACATTTAAATATCTATGCTTTTTGATGGATTATGTGAATTGAAATCTGTGTTCTGTAAAGTAAACCAAGTGGTTTTTGTTATTCGAAGAGAAAATTCTCTCAGGATTACCGTTAATCAGAAAATACATCACGAAAAGAAATTTTGCTTTTATTTTTCCCTCCTTCCTGTAATAATTAACGAAGTTCTGGCTCAGCTGGTATTTTTGGCAACTTGTTAATTGGAAACAAAATTATAATTGGCAATAATGCGAGGAAACAAAACGATGTGTTTGAATTCCAGAAGTTTCCGAAATTATTTGCTTATCCACTTTCACGATTTCTTGTTTTGGCAGTACGGAAGGGAGGGCCGGGACGATATTTTCGAAGAAATGGCATCTGAAAAATCTTCCGACTAGCGACTAGCTGCGAAGCTATCGAGTAGAATCCATTTACCCCAAAGAATATGTATATAAAGAAGGAACGCTTCCATAGAGATAACATAAACCCGTTTGACTAATGCGCCACTATATCGCGGAGAGACAAATTCTCTTCTTTTCAAAAATTGCCTTTTAACTGTTTTTAACGGCATTTGGTGCTTTAGGTCTTTCTGTACTTTACAATTTTTAAAGACAATGTTTTGAGTTTTTATTTATTTTTACCTTGCCAAAAGGAGAACTGAAGTGATTAAATGAGAGATATATCTCTAATCAAATTCGAGGATATAGGTTTAAATGAAGAGTAAAGCAAAAAAATATATATATATAATTTAATATGGAAGTCATATGACGTCCGCATCCGAATTGTTTCCTTTATGTCTAAGCTTGTTAATTTCCTGAAAAAAAAAACTGTAAAATTAGCTAACAAAATATAATTTAATTTTTCAGTGAATTTTGCGAACTAGATTATACGAAATCATTTTAAAGTGGCAAGAATGATTAGTGTTTAATTTACGAACTAAAGCGAAGTTTGGACAACATTTAAACTCCATCAATTCAAAAGATGTTTAGTAGTTAATTAAATGCTCCCGAGTTACTTTATGAAATCTGTTTGGTTTTCGTGTGCTTACTAAATAGCCAAATATAACTTTTCTATTAATGCTTAAACACGGATAGAAACTTTGTAAAACAACACATAAAAACTAAACTAACTTGCATTGAAAAATGAACCAACTGATGTAAGATGCAAAGTTATCACGTAAAGATTTAACCTGATAAAGCAATAGCACGCTACAACATAAGCATTTTCAATGGCTATAAAGTGTTACTCTTTAGAAATATTTTAAAGCCTAAACAGTATTAATAAAATCGGACAGATTTTGTGTGAAATGGAGAGCCAATCAGATTTGAAAGGATGTAAAATGGAGACTACGTGAGACTGAAGCACATTTGTGTGGATCTGAGAGACAAAGAAAAGGTAGACGAAGATGCAAAGAAAGGCAAATATCTGGCATTTTTACGGAAGAGGACACGAACTCTTCATCAAGTAATAATATCTCTTCCTTTTTTATCCCACCTACATTTGTAAGGATTTTAAGTTCACTAACGTTTATTTTATTTTAAAACTTTACTATCATCTCTTATATTCTACTTCCAGCCAGAATTAACGCGTGAATATATTTATTCAAATTGTACTTGCTAACGCTTAAGTATTTAAGTTGTGGCTTTTTGCCAAGAGTTGGTTAGAAGGAAGGAGAGAGAGTCCTCTTGCCACGAGTCTTCACGCGAACTTGCCATCAGTTACTGTCCGCCTTTAAGGGCAGAGGTTTTAATCCTCTTGAAAGTTAAAAACGTATTGTAGTTTTCCGCAGTTTGCGTATTAAAGACGTAGTAGTTTAAAAGTTTTAGTGTTAGTCACCTGTGTAAAATATTAAAAGTTAGCTCTTATTTAAATTTTAGTTAGGTAGCAGTCTTATATTCTTTTACTTTCAGACCACAAGTGGTTGGTCTTTCTATCCCGAAAGGCGGGGACGTCTGTAAAACCGATAAGCAAATAAAGGGGAATTTGAACCCTTCTTATCTTTGTTGTGTCTTCTATACACGCACAAACATAGCTTTTAGTAAGCTGCCTGTTCCTACTCAGGACTCCAGTTATGTTTGCAAAATCAATTAGAAGAAACAGTAGTCCTGATATGTTGTCAAGACTGAGTGTTCGGTACCTATTCTTGGTAAACATCTTCGTGAACTCCTTAAATCCTGATCTGGAACAGGGAGCTGAATGCAGCTATGTTCTGTGGTAGAACATTGTGATTAAGTGGTAGAAGAACTGCACTTTAAAGGGATTTAAAATCCTCTTTTATTAAATCACAATTATTTACAACCACTTCCCAACTCGGGAGGGATACAGAAAGTAGAGACCGCACTTGGGTCTAAAAGAAACAATCAAATAAATGTAAGCTAAAGCTAACTATAAATTAAATTAGTCGTTGCTCACAAAGCTATAACGCGAGGTTGGCTCTAAACTAAATGGTGAGTAGCAAGATTTAACTAATACTGACGCACTTGGAATTACTTCAATAAGTAATCCCGTAAAAGCGCTACGGTTTAGAATTTAAATGCTAGCTAGTCAGGCGAACGTTGAATAAAGTGACCGTGGTCTGAGACTCAAAGCTTTCTCACACTGAGAGGTTCCTACCTATCGTTTAAGTAGAACTTGGCTCCACTTCAAATTAGCATAAAGCTGAAACGCCCGCTTATTCTAACGGGAAGTTGAAATGAGAATGGATAGAAAAAGTAAACTTAAAATAAAACTTTGTTAGTTTAACTAAAACCTTACAATGTTTACCTTAAATTTAACGTTAAAATTAAATTAAATTTTTTTTCTGTTTTATCTATTTAATATTGGTTTAAGATATTTCTGTCTCAGATTTAATGATTTCGATAGCTGTTTTTCATGCTTTGGTTTTATGCTTTTATGCTGTTGGTCTGCTTTGGTTTGTTTTACTTAGTTATGGCAACGCACGCAAGTACTATATGCCTAAAGGGAGAGATGCCTTCATGGAGGAATTTCTAAGAGAAATTGACTCGTATACATGTTTCACATGGCGAAAACTCTGTTACAATCTTTGTAGAGTCATCAGGTTGTTTCGAAGCAGGAGACATGAAAAATGAGCAAAGCCTTCGCCGGGAATCGAACCACAGACCTCTCGGTTACGCGTCGAGCATGCAGACCACTACACCACGAAGGCATGCGAAGAAGGCGGGAGAAATACCTTATATCTTGTGCACACAGTACTATGTTAAAGGAAGCAATTCTGCGTAGTTCAGAAATATATTAATTTATTTCACGTTAAATAATGTAAAATTTTAGTTAATTTAGCTGCCCCTGGCTGCTATAACTTACTGAAGATTCTTGGACTATTGGCTGGTTTTCTTACAACTATAAAGACAAGTCCAAGGAAGCGTTAAAATACCTTTTTATTCACTCAGTGAAATATTTGGCAAACGGCCCCTCTCGGGCTTACAGGAAAGCCTCCACTTGGGCTTAAGACATAAAATAAGGAACTAAATTAATTCTAACTAACTAAAATTTAGCCGACTGATAACTTTTAAGGAGCTCTTCTACGGAAGTGACTGAACTTCCCATTAAATACTGGTTCTACTTCATTTACATAAAACACGATGCTGAAATCTCATTCTGGCAGGAAGTTGTAGGTGGAAAACAAGAATTTAAGCTAAAGGTTTGTAAGATCTCTCTGGCCCAACTTGTCAGTCACTGGGATAGTGAGTCACAAAAACGTGCGAAGGGGTTGAAACCCTTTTATTGTACTTTTAAAATTACAACTGCGTCTACTCGACGCTCACAAACTGCGCCAACTCGGCGGTCGAACTAAAAGTAAGGTAAAACTGAAAATAAGAAACTAGATGAACAAATGTCAAACACTAGCGACGAGGCTCTGAGATGTTAACTAACCGCGTTTTTAATTATCGCTGATATTCAGCAAGATTACTGATTTAACAGTTGAAGGTCTAGCACTTCTGCAAAGCTAGGCACAAAGGCCGACACGCGCTGATCTAAATTCTACCGAGCAATCTCTCCAGCGTAGCTTCAAAGCAAGACCTTTTCACGCTCGTTTCGTCTACTATTTAACTCAACTAGCTTCCGCTAAATTTGAATAAACTGCGCGTGCTACTGTAATTTACATACTCTGGCACGGGCATTTCTAGGGGAAAAATGAAGGCTAAAAAGGAAAGGACTATGAACTTAAAATAAATGTTAGTTAAAATAAATATAAACCCTACAATTGCCCTTGCCAGAATTTTGAACACTTGGAAGCAGGTCCTAGAAACGACCTGTTGAAAAGTTTCAACATTCTAACCTAAAACTCAAGAGCCCCGTTTACATAAAACAACTTTTGGCTATGAAATTTTACAATGTTTGGCGTCGCTAATACAATTTCTTCGTGCTGAATCCTCTCTGCTGTCGTTTATCATTCAGTCTTTTCTTCCTTCCAGGATCTGGAAGGAACAAGTATGAGTATACTGAAAATACACTATGATTTACACTTTAATACTCGGTAGCATTTTACTTTTCGATGATTTTCTTTTTCTTATTTAACTATTTATTTCACATTCATTCTTCATGCAAACTTTAATTTAAGTTGCTTTGCCCCGGTTCTCCACTTTATTTGTGGTGTCCAACGGAAGTATTTCATGTTTTTTGTATATCAACACTTCCCCTAACCACAATGATTTGTTAGAATTCGATCAACCAACTATGACACACCCTAGTCCGTCATACTAAATCTCGATGAGCTATATTTAATCTTCTTAAACTCAAGTGTTAGTGGAGAACCCTAAAAAAAGTCGCATTCATTCTAAATTCCCCCTCATTCAACTTTTCACATACAGGTTTTCGCTCCAACGCATGATTTTTAACTTCTAGTTAACATTTAGATTTTAACTGGTTTCTTTTGCCATTTACTTTTAGTATGTAAAATTTTATGCTTTTCCACTAAATTCTACTTTTACATAGCTTTAAAGTATTTACATATCTTTACAAAATTCTAATACATACGATTTTTACAATATACAATAATATGAACAAGAAAAAGATATTTTACTTCACGTTTCTTCGCCAAGCTGGCGGCCCTGAAACTAAATTTTCCATTAATACATAAAATACGAAAATATTTTATATCTGGCCAAATTTTGGCTTTAACATAACAAAACCAGTCTTTCGACCAACATAAACTGCTTGTTCTTAGACATTAAACTTAAAATAAAATCTTGCTTTGCTTTCGCTAAATACAGTAAACAAAACTGAGTCTCAACCGAGACAAATTGGCTTCCTTCAACACCTAGAAACTTCGTATTTACACATAACAGTTCAGAACAAAAGAAAAATTTATAGAAGGTTTAACTTATCTTTGACTTTTCGATGCTTGGAACTCAGTCATCCTCTTTTCACAGAACTCTGTCCATGTCAGAGAATTCATAGCAGTCAGCCTGCGCCTTTGACTTCTTTGGCTCTCCTCCATAGGCTTTCTTTTCTGGCCTCTACGTGCTGGTCTTTTGGGGTGTTGGTATTCCGGTTCCTGCCTTTTCCTCTTAGCACCTGGATGTTTGTTTCTGGGGGCCTCCGGTTTGCGTTCTTGCCTGAATTTTTTCTGCTGGTTAAAATCTTTTCGCTCTCGTTGTCTCTTTTTTCGCAGGATCGGCGGCCTTGTTTCTCTTTGGATATCCGGAACTGGACGCGGCTGCGTTGACTCTGCTTTTCTGTTGTGGGATCTTGTTACTGGTTTTTTTCTCTTGCTATCTTGCAAGGATTTTTTACGGGACGTAGTTGTTCGCTTAACCTTTTTCTCTGCTGGAGTCTGGAGGTTTTCAGTCCTTCTTTTCGGGATCCTTGCATAACTTGTAGAAGGGCTTTGTTCTTCGGCGGTTCTCTGCTTCTTGGGTTCTTCGGCATGGATAGCATGGATCAGAAATTTTTAAAAAGGATTTTATAAATGACTTAAAGAAAAAATTAGGAAAAAGTATTGAAAATTAGCGCACAAGGAGCATTTTAAATCTTTAATTAAAACAATTAATTATTTGTTTTAAAAAAATTTTAATTTAAAATAAATTGAAATTTTGAACATGTATTTCATAAACTGATGTTACGATATGCATATGCATAAAATTTCTTGTTGAAAACATAAAAACTTAAAAAACTAATTTTTAAAGTCCACCTTCCCCTTAAGCTTGTTGCAAAGTTGTCTAGACTAAATTTGCCAAGAATGCGCTGACGTTAATATTCCCTATTATCATTCTTTAGTTTGGAGTACAGGTTTTACTTCGTCGTAACAAGCTATCCAAAGTCTACTAACTGAGTTCATGTAGTATCGCAGCAGCCTAACCTTTGTTGCAGATAACCTAAGGCATAAAGCCCAACTCGAATAGCATCGAAAGATTAAAGGAAGATGTGTGCTTTTGTGAGGCTACTGTGTAAAATTTGTTGTTGAACGATATTCGTGGTGCGAGGTTGTAATTCCTATCGAATTTGCGACGGAATTGCGCAGCTGGTTGTACTCACGATTATTTCTGAAACACATTCCTGCACCGATTAAATGAATCGTGTATTAGTCTACCTCATTCTTTGTTATATATGGTGTTTGCGCATGCTCAACTATCAGCAGCGCCCCCGAGCGGAGAGCGGCAATAGAGACGGTGTGAGCCCTTTGGGCGGAGAGCCGCTGTGTGTGAGTACTGAGTTGAGTGTTAAGTTTTCAATAAAGAGTTATAGGCGGCAAATAAATATTCATGATTATTTTGTGTAAGTGTCTTCTTAACATGGTCCGTCATGGAGGATCCGGAGACCTATGAATTAAAGTGAAAGTGTATAGTGATACGCTAAATGCTTATGGAGTGAGGGTGACGATTGCTATCGAATTCCTAAAGCGATTCAGCGATCCCAGTGATTTGAGGTAAGAGCAGTTTCCTTATTTAGATTTATTTATAGTTTAAAATATGTCAGTAATTGCCAAATTAAGAAAAGACGAATTAAAACTCGTCGCTGTGGAGTTAGGTTTAACCGTCGCGGAAGACGCGAAAATTGTTGATTTAAAGAAGTTGATAGAGACTAGTGAGGTTTTCAAAACCGATCCTGAGTTAGTAAAAAGCGTAGTTGATTATGTGCTTGAGGAAGCTAAGAAACGCAAAGCCGAAATCGAAACTAAGCTAGAGTTGGAGAAAATCAAACTAGCCCAACTGGAGAAAGAACTTCAGATCGCTAGTGTGCGAAAGGAGTTGCCTCAAAATACGTCGCTTTCGATAGTAGAACCATCAAAGGATAGTTTAGAAAATTTAATTAAGAGTATTAAAACACTATGTATCCCAGTACCCTCTAGAGTAGAGTCATTTAATCTTTTTTTCCAGTCCCTTGAGAAAGCGTTCAAAACCAAAAATGTGGCCGATGAGCTAAAGTCGGAAATTCTTTTAAATATTCTGGGTGAGAGAGCGAATAATTTAATGGTTTATTTAACTGAAGAAGACTTGTGCAGTTATGATAAGCTTAAAACAGTAGTGTTGAAAGAATTTCAACCTACGCCACAAGAGTGTTTAAACAGTTTTCAAACAGCGCAAAAATTACATTCAGAGAGTTATGTGCAATTTGCGTCAAGATTGAGTGCTACATTCGAGTATTATTGTCAGTTGCGTAAAGTAAGTGATTTTAAGTCATTGTGTGAATTAATTGTCTCAGATAAAATATTCGGTTCACTTGATCGCGAATTGATGACACATATAGCAATTAAACAAGGAGAATCGTATCTTAAACCACAACAGCTAGGACGAGAATGTGACATTTATTTAACATCGAAGGGTAAAGGTAAAAGTGAATATAATTTATATACGAAACCTTTTAACGGGAACGAAAGTAAACGGCATGAAGGTCACAAACAGCAAAAGTTTCAGAATTCGCGTTTTCAGAGAAAGGGATCGAATGTGTTTTTATCAGAAGAAAAAAGTGTTAAATGTAATTTGTGTAAAAATAATGAAACCCACACTTTAAATTCATGTCCGCAATTTAAAAAACTTTCGGTTCCGGAAAGAGTAGAGGTGGTTAAAATAAATAAGGTATGTTTCAAATGTTTGTCCCCTGAATGTAGTGCAAGAAATTGCACAGCGAGAGATTGCTTCTGTGGCAAGCCACATAATAAATTAATTCATTTTTCTAGACAAAATAAAAATAAGCCCGATCTTAGGACTCCTTCGAATGTCCTTGAACTGCAAACCGCAAGCGGGAATCAAATTGGCGAAAATGCATTTCCCCCTCTCTCTATGCAGAATTCAGACATAAACAAATCTGTCGTCGCCTCTAATTTTGAAAGAGCTAACGCAAAAAATGTTCTACTAAGTACAGTTCGAGCAATGATTAAAAATAAAAGCTCGCAGTGGGAAGAGGTGAGATGTATATTGGACTCAGGCTCTCAGACATGTTTATTAAGCCAGCAATGTGTGAATCGTTTAGGATTAAAAAGCGAAAAAATAAATACATTAATCTCGTGTTTAAATGATTCATCGATGGTAGTGAAGGGTCGCGTTACAACAACGATCGCAAATAAAAACAGGAGTTTTGAGAAAGAGATAAATTTCCTCGTAGTAAAAAAAATTACAGATCTTATACCACATCAGGTACTCAATGTAAATATTGAAGTTTCAGACTTAGTACCATTAGCTGATCTCAGTTTTAATATCCCAGGGAAAATTGATATGTTGTTAGGTGCAGAGATATTCTATGAATTATTGAGACCAGGACAAATTTATGCGCAAAATTCAAAATTGCTTTTACAAAATACAGTGTTTGGCTATGTCGCTAGTGGAAGTGTAGATCAAGTAAATGAGACTAAGATACATTGCGGATTCATACAGGAGGAGGATTTAAATAAAACATTAAAAAATTTTTGGGAAATTGAAAGTGTAGATCTAGAATTAACAAAAGGAAAAGAAAATTCTATATGTGAGGAACATTTTGTGCGAACGCACTGGAGAAATGAGGAAGGGAGATATGTGGTAACAATGCCCCTTAAAGATGATCCTTCGTGTTTAGGTCATTCTAGGGATATTGCTCTTAAAAAACTCAGATCGCTGTGGACTCGCTTGTCAAGAGATTCAAATTATCTCTCTTTATATCGTGATTTCATTCATGAGTATATTGAACTAGGACATATGAAGGAAGTTAAAGAAGAGAAAGAACCTGAAGTAACATACTATGCAACACATCATGCAGTATATAAACCCGAAAAAACTAGTACTAAATTAAGAGTCGTGTTTAACTGTTCAAGTTTAACAACTAACGGCATTTCACTCAATTCTCTCCAGTATAACGGTGGCGTTATTCAACAAGATTTATTCTCGATAATGATCGGATTTAGAATTCACGTATATGCCTTGACTGCCGATGTGAAAAAGATGTATAGAATGATACTGATAGATGAAAGTCAACACAACCTTCAAAGAATCTTGTGGAGTGATAGTGCTAATGAGACACCAAAAACCTATGAACTGGTAACAGTTACATATGGCACGGTCAGTGCTCCCTTCTTAGCAATGAGGACACTAAAACAGCTTTCGTTAGATGAGGAAAGTAATTTTCCAATGGCAGCACCTGTGCTACGCGAAAATTTCTATATGGATGATGTGTTATGCGGAGCTGCAACGTTAAAGGAAGCCAAAGAGTTACAACGGCAGCTTATAGCGATTTTGCAAAGAGCAGGCATGCATATGCATAAATGGTGTGCAAATCATTCTGAACTTTCTCTAAACCGAGAAGAATATAATTTCTCCGATCCAGTTGAAACAAAAACTTTGGGCGTGTCGTGGAAACCAATAAAGGATTGCTTTTCCTTTAGGGTGAAAGTAGAGCTTAGTGCAGCGTACACTAAGAGATGTGTCTTATCTTCCATTGCCAGAATATTTGATCCTTTGGGTCTTCTTGGTCCGGTTATAGCGAAAGCAAAGATTTTTATGCAGAAGCTGTGGCGTCTTAAAATTGACTGGAGTGATAGACTTCCTGTTGAGGAAAATCAGGAATGGCATCAATTTCTGGTGACACTAGAGAGCATAAATAACATCGATATTGACAGACGTATAGTGGTTGATCAAGCTAAAACTGTTGAGATCCATGGTTTTGCCGACGCTTCTGAACGTTGTTTTGGAGCAGCTGTTTATTGCAAATCCAGCGATTCTTCTGGGAGAACATTAGTAAGATTAATTACGAGTAAGTCAAGAGTTGCTCCCCTTAAGAGCCTAACAATTCCCAGGCTTGAGCTATGTGCCGCTGTCTTATTAACAAAGTTAGTGAAAAAAGTCCTTACTGCCTTGAAATTAGCAGTAACTCATGTCTACTACTGGAGCGATTCAATGATAGTCCTCGCATGGATACAAAGGGAACCTGTGGACCTTAAGACTTTTGTTCAGCATAGAGTAGCCACAATTCAAAGCCTTTCATCTGCTCAACAATGGCATCATGTGACATCGGATCAGAATCCGGCAGATCTCCTGTCACGAGGTGTAGATCCAGATAAGTTAGTACATCACAAGTTGTGGTGGTGTGGTCCAGCGTTTCTGGTGGACAGTGACTATCCAATCCGGACAGTAACTATCTCGGACAAAGGTGAAGAGTTCAGTGCCGAACTTAAAACCTCATCTCATAAAGACTCTAAAGACATTTTACCAGTGTTGAATGTGACTGTGAACAATTTTTTACATAGTTTACTTAAATTGAGTAATAATTATATAACTATTTTACGTGTTGTTAGTTATATTTTCAGGTTTGTGAATAATTTGAAAAAGCCCTTAGAAAGATTATCAGGACCAATTAGCGTGCAGGAAATGGTCAAAGCAGAATTGTTCCTGATACGAGAAACCCAAAATGAATGCTTTGGTGATGACATCCACCAATTACTACGTCACGGAACGGTCTTACATAAAAGTAAGTTGAAGAATCTGAATCCCTTCCTGGATTCTGATTCAGTTCTCAGAGTAGGAGGCCGTTTAGGTAAGGCAAATCTTACTTACTTTGCTAAACATCCGGCAATATTACCTAAAGGGCACAAATTTACATTATTAGTTATTCAACATTATCACAAAAAATATTTGCATGTTGGTGCAAGTGCATTATTGAGTCACACGCGCGAAAAGTTCTGGCCATTAAATTGTCGATCTATTTGTCGTAAAGTTGTACATGATTGTATTGTATGTTTTAAAAACAAACCAGTTGTGTGTAAACAAATAATGGGAAATCTCCCATCAGACAGAGTTGTACCAGATTATCCTTTTAATTGTAGTGGTGTGGACTTCTGTGGTCCATTTTTTATAAGATATCGTAACCAAAGAAAAGGAATTTTACATAAAATGTATGTTTGTATATTTGTATGTTTTGTGTCAAAAGCAGTGCATATTGAAATGGTATCGGATCTAACTTCGGAAGCTTTCATACATGCGTTAAAGAGATTTATTTCTCGTAGGGGTAAATGTGCAAAATTGTATTCTGACAATGCCACAAATTTCGTTGGTGCCAACAAAGAAATAAAAAGATTACATAACTTAATTAAATTTCCAAATGAAATTCTAGCTAATTATTTATCTGCCGAGAGTATTGAATGGAAATTCATTCCACCCGGCTCACCCAATTTCGGAGGCCTTTGGGAAGCTGCAATTAAATCCTTTAAGTATCATTTTAAAAGAGTTGTAGGTGGAGCAAATTTAACATATGAAGAGTTTTTAACAGTAATTATACAGATTGAGGGAATTTTAAATTCAAGACCTCTGTGTCCGTTAACAGCTAACGAAGATGATTTTGGAGTTTTAACTCCTGCGCATTTTTTGATAAATAGATCAATAAATTCACTTACTGAACCTGATTTAACCAATTTTAATGAAAATCTACTTAAGAAATGGCAAAGAGTAACAAAGATAGTGCAACTGATTTGGAGAAAATGGCACCATAGTTACTTAAATGAACTGCAACAGAGAAATAAATGGAGATTTGAAAAAGGTAATATTCATATAGGAGACTTAGTGTTATTGGTAGAGGATAATGTACCTACTCACAAATGGGTTGTAGGTCGAATAATTGATGTGTATTATGGTGATGATAAAAAAATTCGGGTTGTTAAAATTAAAACTAAAGCAGGTATATTTAAGAGATGTATTTCCAAAATCTGTGTCTTACCTATGCCCGAATGAGAATTGTTCTAAATTATGTGTATAAGTGAAATTCTTTTGTAGTGTGCATATGTGAATTTTCAATGAGAATTATATCTTGTATTATGTATTGTATGAAGGTTAAAGTGGTACGTTTACATAGGTACGTTATTGAATTTTTAGTGTTATAGTTTGTAAACTACTATGAAATTTCTCATACAATTTAGTGATTGAATGTTTCATAAACATTGCAATGCCGGGGGGCATGTTTGCGCATGCTCAACTATCAGCAGCGCCCCCGAGCGAAGAGCGGCAATAGAGACGGTGTGAGCCCTTTGGGCGGAGAGCCGCTGTGTGTGAGTACTGAGTTGAGTGTTAAGTTTTCAATAAAGAGTTATAGGCGGCAAATAAATATTCATGATTATTTTGTGTAAGTGTCTTCTTAACATATGGAATGCAAATATATCTAAGGTAAGGCATGATTTCTTTCTATTTCTTTTTTGACTTGTTTAATTTTATATAATGAAATAACAGAATTAATTCAGCATCATAAAATAGAAAAGGCAGTTGGAAGATTTAAGACAAACCTTTGTGTCTAATTTTAATACAATTGATATTGTCATCAAGAAAAATCTTTTAAAAGTTTAGTTCCTCTACGTTGATTATAAGGTTATCAGGACTTGTATTTCTTTTTATCTGTTTGGCGAACATGACGTGTCCTGACTGGACAGTGAGTTTGCCTGCAAACTATGTCCTATGGAATGTAGAAAAGACGACAGGATGAGAAGGGTAAAAGTTACCCTTTATTGCTCCACGATTTCACAGTCGCTCCCGCACTTCGGGAAACAAAGACCAACCACTTGTGGTCCGAACGTAAAAATATAAGACTACTCACTAACTAAAATTTAAATAATAAATAAGATAATAAATAAGAGCTAACTTTTAATATTTGACACAAGTGACTAACCTTAAGACTGGCCTTTTAAATGACTACGTCTGTAGTACGCAAACTGCGGAAAACTACAAAAAGTCTTTAGCTTTCAAGAGGACTAAATCTTCTGGTCTTAAAGGTGGACAGTAACTGATGACAAGCTCGCGTGAAGACTCGCTGGAAGAGGGCTGACTCTCTCTCTACTCTGCTCTTGGCGAAAAGCCACAACTTAAATACTTAAGCGGTAGCAAGTACAATTTGCATAAACATATTCACGCGTTTATTCTGGCTGGAAGTGATGTAATAAGAGATGATTGTAAAGTTTTAAAATAAAATAAACGTTAGTCAAACTTAAGCTCCTTACGAGGTAATTAGTGTAAAATATATATATTTAAAAAAACCTGTTCTTTTAAAAGGAATTGTAAGAAATACAGTTTAAGAAAGCTTGAACTATGAAGGTAGGGAAATAAAATAAATGCGATAAAGCTGTAGCTTTAAAGATTTGAAAAACGGAAATGAAATCAAAACATAAAAATCAGTTAGACCAGACTGGCAAACTTGTATTACTGCGAATGAAAATTACTTTCAAAGCATTTAACATTTTCAAAAGTTAAAGGCATTTAAACTCCATAGCTAACTGATGAGCAGGATAAAAGTAAGGGATTAAATGTTATTAATTTTAAATTCTATGCTTATTGTAAGAGCATGATGAGAACGACAATCCGTGAAAACATTTTCTGATAGCCCATCTATTGGCCATATTTAAGTAAGAGTTAGTTAGCAAATAAAGTTTTCTTCAAGCTCAAATAAGCCTTTCTTGCTATGATAATTGATTTGAATAATAAACGGTATGCGAATATTAAAGAGCTGGCTCGTTGATTAATGGACTATAGTAAAGTTTGGATTTTGAGGCGGTAATAAATTTATTGTGGGAGCAAATTATTGCAGAATTTATGTAAGAAAATTACAGTTCGTATTAAAATATAAGATACTGTTAGTTATAGGACAACATGTGCCAAACAATTTTTCTAAAGAAACATACAGTACAGTGTTGCCTTTTAGCTACTGTTAAATTAAATACGTTATTCTTTATCTCTTATAATAGTGCTCTTATTTTTTAAAGCAAGTATTGCCAGTAAAACGTTTTTAAAAGCACGCTATTCTGTTTCTTTCATTGCTTATCGAAATAAATGATTTCGGAGGTATATTCTTTATATATTTTAAAAATCTGTACCGCTGTTGAAATGACACAGCCATATTTGATTTTGAATTGTATCTAAAATCAAGGAAGTGAACTATTTTTCTTTCGTATTTGACTGTATACCAAATATTTGGCATCATGAATGTTAGATTATTCGATAAGTATAAATATACTTAACTTGTTTTGTGCATATATATATATATATATATATATTATATATTTCTTCTTCCTCCCCTCCAAAATGGTCGAATAACTCGAATCGTATACAGGGGCGCGAATTTACCGCTTTGCCTCAGACGAAAAATTATGTCGGCATGGCTCTGGCGGAAGCTAATCATAAATATTTCCCTGCCCGGAAATGAGACGTGTGTCAAACTCTAAGAAAAGATTCTAAATCTTACGTTTAAATTAAAATGTATTGATATTCATATCTGAAACCAAACGAAAGCTACAACTCAAAAACAAATCCATGGCATACAGGTAACATTGCCACACAAGAAAAACTAATCGTTAAAAGTCTCTAAAATTGCTTCTTGTACAAGAGTGACGTCATATTTCATGGAGCTCGTAATAAGTTATTGTTTCATTCTCCCGTCTTGCAAAGAGAAATAGGGAATTAAACAATGCAAAATTCGTAATCACAAGTCTAATCTCTGGGTTTTCTTTATAGACTTTCCGTGTCTCGTAATACGAGAGACATCGTCATTTGAAACAGGTATGTTTCCATGCTGAGGTGCTTTCAATGCAGATCGCCTTTTAGCAGGTGCCTTGAATTGATGTCTTGGATCACTAACTAGATTAAGTCTCTCTTCAGATGATAGTTCTAATGGGTAGAGACTCTGTACTGTTCTTATTCATTCACCACTCCGAGTTTTAATTTTTGCACGCCGACTTATGCCATCGACTCCTGGATATAATTCCAGGAATTTTTCTAAAAGTCAAATCATTCTTTTCTTATCATCATTTCCAACTAGGTACAATGTCACCTACATTAAGATCACAATGTTAAACAGACTTTCCTCTCGAAATTTTCTAAATCCCTAAATACTCTTGGCGGAGTTTCTTCCCCCTAAAAGTCTCCCGGACATTCTGAATATGCCACAATCTACGAATAAAGAAATTTGAATTGATTTCTTGCTTCATAAAAGTCACTAAATCGTTATGTATTTCTCTTAAGAGGACGGTGGATTTAAAAATTTAGTTTTTTTAAGTTTTTTGTGTTTTCAACAAGAAATTTTATACATGTACGTATTATAACATCAGTTTATAAAATATACGTTCAAAATTTCAATTTATTTTAAATTAAAAATTTTTTAAACAAATAATTAATTATTTTAATTAAAGATTTAAAATGTTCCTCGTTCTCTAATTTTCAATAGTTTTTCTCAATTTTTCCTTTAAGTTAGTTATAAAGACTTCAAAAAAATTTCTGTGTATCCGTTATTGAATATGATGGATCAGAAATTTTTAAAAAGGATTTTTTGAATTTATACCCGGTTTTCGGAAAAATGTCACCTTTTGTTAAGCATTATCACAAGTTTAAACTTCTTGATAACCTCATATCCAAAAATGCATACACAGATCTATTGTAACACATAACAAGCTAGTTGTTTCCAAATATTATTCATTTTTAACTGAAACTGTGAAGCATGGAGCATTTTCAAAACATACGAATTGCGAAAAAATTTGTTTTGAGAAAACCGAATTTAAAGTTTTTATTCAAACTTACCTTTAATACATGATCATGAGAGACAGCAAATTAACTTTAAATGTGAATTTTTAAACACTAGCTAACATTTCCGTATCATTTAACTATTTATAATCTCCTAATATTAAATATGACAAAAATAAACATACCGCAAATTGGTATGCGATTCGAAGTTATAGGTAGAAACTATTTAAGCATTATATCCAATGAAACGTTTAAATTTCATCCGCACCATATGTTTTACCCACATTTGTTACACTTACATTATCTTTTAATACTTTACAATATTTTTTACCATTTCTGTTTTCTTCCAAGCAACTAAACTTCTCTTTCTGCTTTGGTTCAAGCAAACGTTGATCACACGTTTTTGCAATGAGTAGGGAAAACGAGTTTGTTTTCTTCTGTTCTACGCGCATAGCATTTACATAACCAAAGTTAAATTCATAGTTGTGAATATTGACATTTATAACGTTTTTTCAGAAATAAACACTTCACTTGGGCAAAGGTATAAATTATAACATCAGTAAATAACTGTTGAAATGCATTTTTTTTTACATTTTCTCCAAAATTTAAAGGGCAAAGTTTACGTTGTTTATACATTTTAAATACTTGTAACTTCTTTAAAAATTAAAATATTTGAATTTGGTTTTTTTTCCCCCATACGGTGTAGTTACGTATATGGAATATTACGAGGGTAAAAAAACAAATTCAATATTTTGGTTGATTTTATTACCTATTTTAAAGTCCGCCGTCCCCTTTAAGAATGTGGCTGGTGTTATAGCAGTGATATGTGAATCAGCTGATACAACTATTAACAGTCTATCATTGAGTATGGCTTCACAGTTACACAAAACAATGCGTATTTCTTCGTAATCTAAACAGGCTTTTCCTTAGGATTTTTCTTAAAATTTTCTTCATTAATCCAATTAGGCGCTCCCACTAACCTCCACATGTGATCTTTAGTTCCTCTTCTAGAGACTTCTTTGAAATCTACTGAGAAAAAAGCATTAACTGCACCTACAGAATTGGTACCGTTATCTGAATAAATTACAGAGCGCATGTAAACAAGCAAAGCGGGATAAATACCTTATATACTCTCCCTTTTAAAGGGCGACTGGGGATTAGGGAACCCAGTCGCCAAATCCTGGTTATAGAGAATCATCATCCACCACCTTTTATTGTTAGGGCGACAGTGTTACATTAGCATATTTTGAAGCAGGAATCGTGAAAAATTAGTAATACCCTCCCTGGGACTCGAACCTCGGACTTCTCGAACCCGAGTGTGCTGGCCATTGCACTAAGAAGGCATGCTAAGGCGGGAGACGAAGGCAGCAGACGTACCTTATAACTTGTGTCTTAATTTCAGTATAGTAGTAATAAACATATTCGAAATTTTGGAAAAATCAACCAACAAATTTAGCATGCGTTTTAATTCTATAAAACTTATACTAAGGTTCTGATATCCTTAAAAGAGAAGAGAAATTTATGAAATGGGTAATTGAACAAACACTTAGTTAAACACTAATCCTTTGAAGCTATATATCATAAATACCAAAAATGTATTATTCACTGAACACTTAGAAGTCGTTCGTTATCTTTTATCTCTATTTTAATCACTTATTTTAATCGTGAAAAATTTTGAGTACCATATTTCCAAAAAATATCCATTTTGACCACTCTCAGAGCCATCCGTACGATGTTCTTGCGTTACATCTGTACGTGCAGAGAGGATAGAGACTCTTTTTCCCGAAACGGATTGTAAAATGGATTTAGAATAGATTTTTTTATTATACTTGTACATATGTACTATGTAATATATCTCGTACAACACAAAAAGAGTGGCTTCAGAATGTTGAAATTTTGTATATGGGACTGCTATAACATGTGCTTGTGCACCTCTCTTTTTGGTTGCAATATCGGAGCCACCAAAAATAAATGTATACGTATATGTCATGATATGAAAGCACAATTTTGGAAGCACTAATGTAAGAACACTGAAATGTAGGAGCGTAGCAATGTTGTTTAGCGTAGCTACTTCATCCATATTAAAGAGGAACACGTCGAGCCAGATTAATTCCTTTTTTTTATTATTTAAATTCACATTTGTCACCATAATTTACTTGGCACACCAATTGTGCCTATTTCCAGAACATTTACATTTTTGATACTATGGCGATAGAAGCGAGCATTAGCGAAGCATCCTCACATAGAAGTTTAATCGAAAAGGGAAGCTTTAATTCAGAGGAAGAAGGGAGGGAGTCAATAGTTTCAGTTTACAATTCGGTGCTTGGTTAAGAGGTATCTGCATTAAGCATTACGTAATATGGAAAGATCTCGTATTTGGGAGAATAGATGAATTTAGGGTGAGAGCACCAAATGTCTAATGTTCATTTTAAAATTGCCAATTATTTTTTTTAAATCAGCTATCGTAGTTTTTTATATCTTACATATATGTTATGTATACATATATCCAGTCTGCTATACAGTTCGGTGAGGTAAGTTTTTCTTTTATTCTTATATAGTGGTCAATTGCACATATTTTGCTTTAAAAGTGATTGAAATATGCTGTTATTATGTTCCGGTTAAGGCTTTTAAACATTTGGTTAATCTGCATGCTATAGTCGTAGAATTATCACCAATTTAAAAGTTGTTTTAAAGTACTGCTAAGCCTAATGAAGCCGCCATCTGTTTACATTTAAAACTCTAAGTAAAATAGTCAATTAAGTCAGTTTCTGGAGCAACTATGGTGTCCTCTGACGAGTGGGACCAAAGGTAAACTTTTAGTTTTGTGCACCGAAAAATATGTCTTCCTACACGTTGGCCGAATTGCTTGTTTTTGGGGAAAATTTTAATTGTAGAAATTTTTTTTAACTGCGATTGATGTTTAATTTTCTGTATTTTACAGTTTTTAATGAAGATGTTTTCAGTTTTATGTATTTTTGATATACCACGAAGTGAGAACTGAGTTAATTGAATCACAGATATATCTCTGAAATTCGAGGAAATAATTTTAAATGAAATGCAGCAAAAAAAATATGTATAATTTAATAGGTCGTACAAAGAAGTCACGTATTGTCTACATCAGATTTTTATACAGTTATTATTATGTGGTATACCAGAATAAAGCACAGTCATACAAAAAGAGGAAGTACGATTAGAAACTACGGCATTGCTAAAAGCAGGATTGCCAACAGCCTTTCGTACATTAAAAAAAACGAAGCATTATCTAGGAAAACCATAAAAATTGCGCGGACTTATATGCGAACACAGATGTGTCGAATCGAAATTTTATTTATGTATAAAGCTCAAATGGCAGAAAGAACCCACCAGCGGCCGACCGGTTAAGTCGCTGAACATTGGTAGTTCGTTCCAAGGTTTGAATCTCCTGAATCCCTGACTGCATGGGCGCTTTCATGGTTTTCCCAGTGTGTAACCAGTAACGAACCAGTTCTAAGTAACGAACCAATTTCACTTAGAAAGTCCCCCAAGAAGGCATTTCTCACGTTACAAGGATAGCCCTCGAGGCTTTCCCGTAATCACATAAACCAAACCAAGGCATCTGATAGAAAACTTCCAAAACAATTATTAATTCAGGTCTCTAATTATTGTTCAGCTATTGAACGCAAATACTTTTGATTTGTTTTTACTATTCATTAGACTTAATTCATATTATTGTTGCGAAAAATTCGGCGGTTGCTCCTGTATGTAAGCTTTCCGGCATAGCACTAGGGTTGCCATAAAATAGTGTATGGTAGGGTTGCCAGATTGGCGACTTTATCGCCCGTTTGGCGACCAAATTGGCGATATCCCATGGTCCAATCGGGAAGCTTCTAGAATAACTTCCTGTCGAGATAATTCTCGAAACGTGTGGAACTTAAAAGAAAAGCTATATAAACCCTTGCGTTTCTGAGAGCAGTTAGTTGCGAAGAAATTGTGAATTTAATTGTGAAGTATTGTGAAGTGTTGCGAGCAGTGTGATTAGTTGTGAGAATAGCTGCTACGCGAGTGTTTTGGTGAACGGAAAGCGATCGAGATAGTGCTTTGCCGTGAAGCTAACTTTACAGTATAGCTTGACACTGTATTGGTGATTGTTCCACGGTGTTTATTATAAGTTTAGAGTTGCCGTGAAGCTACCTTTACAGTTACAGCCTGAAGCTGTGTTGCTGATTGTTTCAGCGTATTTATTGTAGATTTTCGACGCTTTTAAAGGTAATTTTGGAACTGTGCTGTAAACAGTGATTCCTGTAAATAAATTGTGCTTTTTATTGTTCTGCATCGTGTTTTCATCGGATACTCTCAAATCTACGAACCCGTACAACGCAACATTATTTTGAAACCAGTCGTATTATTTGGTAATAAAAATTATTCTTTGTTAAATCATCTTATGGTTTTGTTGGCTTTACTATTATATTTGAGTAATATTATTTAGTGGAATTTTGCTAGAATGCATGTTATTCGGAAGTTTCCTAACCCATAATAAATTGATTATTATTTATCCTTCAGAAGGAAAACAATATATATGTTTGTGGAATTACTTGCGCTATTTCATTTTTGATGATACGATCTTTAAATTCGGATTCCTCTGAGATTATTGCTCTCTGTTTCATTTATTATAGTTCCAATGCCAGTGCTGATGTTATTTTCCGTGAGAAACAAAGCCGTGTATGCCTGTTTGAAATTGATAAAACTATTTTTATTTACGATCGTTTCAGTACGGAGAAAAATTCTGTTTTTCCAGTTTGTTTACAGTGGATCTAATTCGAACCGTCGTTTCACTTAATGAAAAATTTTGATTCT
This sequence comes from Stegodyphus mimosarum, assembly GCA_000611955.2. NCBI lineage: Eukaryota > Metazoa > Arthropoda > Arachnida > Araneae > Eresidae > Stegodyphus > Stegodyphus mimosarum. The sequence goes on from KK116324.1 coordinate 208,648, forward strand.
CCTGAAATTATTTCCTTTTCTTGTTCGTTTTGATCAAAGCAATCAAAATCCTCCACAATTTTTGATATTATGCCTTCCGCGTAATAAGAGGATTATATTGCAAATCAACAAAAGAAAAAGAATATATATGTAGTTATGTGAAATCTTATAAGCAGGGCAATATGACACTATAGTCTGCTGTTGTTATTAAATGGTGTGACTTATAAAAAGTTCGGACGAAATGACTGAACAAAGATAATTAATTATTTAAAAATACCTATTTATTGGAATGTTAGCATGGAATGTTGAGTCTTTGCTTCGGTGATCCATGAAATTATTGTTCTATTCAGTTCGATTATTGTAGTGTTTCTTATGGCAATCCTCTATTTTTACTTCCTTGGTGAAAGTACAGGAAGTATTGTAAACGTGAAAAATTTCGAGTGTCATTTTTCCATGAAAATATCCATTTCGACCTTTTGAACCTTCGTGTAGATGTCACGCAAAAACATCGTTCAAATGATTTTGAAACCATTTGAACGATGTTTTTGCGAGTTTTTAAAATTTCTTAAAAATTTTTAATAGGGGTATGCTTGTTTAAGAGTTTTAGTTTTAACAATTTAAAAAATTCTTTGTTGTATTATTATTATTTGAAATTTTTTAATTATGAGTTTCAATTTTCGTCTTTGTGAAAAAGTAGGTCTAAATTTCTCACTTTAGGTCTTTACTGGTATTTTTTCAGCAGCTTTATGCGCGAAAATACTAGGCATGTTTATATTTTGTTTTAAAAAAATGTTTTGTAATTACATATGTATATACATATATATATAGTAAATATATATTCCCTATCTGTCACCTGGCACGGTGAGCTTAGATTTTTTATTCTTATGTGTTGGTAAATTATCCATTTTCTGCTTTAAAAGTGATTGAATTGTATTGCTTTTATGTTCCGGTTAAAGGTTTTATGGGTTTAGTTAATCTGCATGCAATAGTTGTAGAAGTATTAACAATTTCGAAGTTTAAATGGCGAGTTAAGAGTAATGATCCGCAATATTTGTTTGCATTTGAAGCTCAGTAGAATAGTGAAGTAAGTCAGTTTCTGCATCTTCAATGTCTTTTTGTCGTTTTGGTCTCACTCAGTTTTGTGCACCGAAAAATCTGCCTTCTGGCCAAATTACTTCTTTTTGTCTAGAAACTCTAATTTTAATTGTAAAAATTATTTCTTAACCGTATTTGGTGTTTTATGTTTTTTTGTATTTTACAACTTTTAATGAAGATGTTATGATTTTTTGTGTAGTTTTGCTTTGCCGCGAAATGAGGGCTGAATTAATAACGAAACGAAAATGAGTGAAAATGCTGAAATGAGGGCTCAGAAATGCATCTGTAATGAAACTGGAGGAAATAAGTTTAAATGAAATACAGCAAAAAATTATAATAATTACAGGTAAGAAATATATTACAGCATAATTCTCGACTATTATTTTCTGAAATAAATTTAAAAACGTATATTTCGGAGGTCTTTGTAAAGGATATAAGGTAGCATTAACTTTGACATTTGAAAGCCAAAAAATACTCCTTTATTCCTTCCGTTCTGTTTGCTCGGAAACGCATTTGTGATAGAACAATTTACATTCAAATGTTTTAATGACAGAACCACTGTATAACAAAATATATTATAGCACTATTAAGGTTAACGTTCATGATGCACTTTTAGAATACAATGTTTTATTAGTCTGCATTGAAAACTGTCATTTTACCTAAGAGAAAATATAAACAGGAAGACATGCAACCAGAAATAACTAATCTTTATTTTAGTCATAAATTTGTAGAGAATCACGTTTATGTCGTTAATGCCGAGAGATGGCGCTACCAGTCATTTCATCAGTTGAAAGGACAGGGCATAAATCGATCAACATGCAATTTTTTTTTTTTTTTTTTTTTTTTGTGTGTGTGTGTAATTTGGTCTCCGCCTCAGTGTTGCCAGAAATTTTTCAACTAAAGTAGCAAAAGAAGACTCAAAAAGTCGCAAAAATCTCAAATGACGTCAGAGATCACGTAACTGTTGCGATGTCACAGTTACGCATGATCACATGATCTTTGACGTCATCACAAATTTACTGTCTATTGGTTCCGTAAGTTACTATATTCGATTCTTAGTCTTTTTAATTACGTATCGTAACTTTAACGAAAATTTTAAAACTATATTGCTCATTTTCAAATGTTTAATTATCCAATTCTTTTTTAATTAATTCCTATTTAATTTAAGCTTCTATTTTTAAATTAATTCGTGCATACCTATCCTTAAGAGATTCCTCGCGTTTAGAGTGTTAGCGCTTTTGTACTAAATTCTTTTGAGTTGGCAGTTAATTTTTTTTCCTTTTTTTCATAATTGTGAATATTTTAATCAAGGATTGCTTTTCAGTGAGATTTCCGTTCTGCGTGGTGGACTTATTTCAGATTGTGATTGCTTAAAAAAGCCTTGTTCTTTCACTGTTAAATTTATTGTTAAATTTATTTGTGTTGTTATTTAGGAAAACGTCTGTGCTTTGATGTTTAAGTCATCTCCATTGCTTAGTTCTTAGCCATATTATAATCAGGAACACGAATTTCATTTCTTTCTTTCTTTGGGTATTCAATATATGGCGCGCAAGCTGCAAGTTATTTTGTTGAATTCATTATCACCGCAGAACTAGGGACTGAAACACAAAACGCACCGGGGAGGAGGGGGGGGAAGGTGAGAAGTTCTGAACAGCTTCTTGTCTTTCTTTTCCACTTTTCCCCTTCTCATACCTTGTTCTAATTACACCGGCGTCAGGCTGTGTATCTTGAAAAGAAAAGTTCACATGTATATAAGATTGCCAGATGCCAACTTCTATTTAAGCCTAAAGGAACTTTTTTATATATATAAATTATTTCTAATTGATACATTATTTTAACAAAAAAGCGTTTTACGATACATTAAAAAAGTCTTTGAAGTGGCAAAAAGTGGCATAAGAAAATGATGGACGTCGCAAAAATTCCGCAAAATCGCAAATACTGAAAGTTTAGTAACACCGGGTTGCCAAAAAGTCGCAAATTTGCGAAAAATCGCACGATCTGGCAACAGCGTTCCGCCCCCATAATGTTTCATAATTTATGACGCAGAAATTTATCTATATTTATGTAATTATTTCTCTAATAGTAATTAAAAATGAGACGACAGAATACTTCTCTTCTCCTACACATCCACGATGGGAATCATATAACAATCATGTAAATGGTAAAAAATGTGCAGTTATAAATCTTTTACCGTACTAATTGGAGTATTCATATCCATACATAAGAATTTCTGTCACTTTGCGCTAGCAAAGAATGTGACATTTCTAAATTTGGGGAAATGTTAATGCGTATTTAGTGCTTAGGTTTTCGCTCATGAAGTGATCCATGGCAACACGACTACACTCTCTCTCTTTTTTTTTTTCCAAATTTCCGTCAAAACCCCTTTTCCGTGAACCTGTAGACTGTATATTTAGTTTCATTAACCACTTATGTTAATTAGCTTTGAATACTAATTTTATAGTTAGCGCGTATTCAAATGAAATAGAAAGAGGTGAAAGCGGGTCCGGAAACCCCCGACGGCTTACATAGCCTAATCGGGTATTGTCCGGATCCCGCAACTGTTTAGTGCAACACCCCCGGCACCCTACAAGGAACACATGGGGAGTTTATTAAGATGCTGCATATGCTGATGAAGACATTAGACTGTACATTTTACACATTACTACACAGATACTATGCAGACACATATTCCAAATACTAATGCAAGACGTTTTGCAGATATACAGATAACCATAAATAATGAAAGAAAGCATGTATACTACACTATTGCACAGATTTAAATACAATACACACGTATTAAACTGCACTATATAAACTATACGGATATTAAACATACTATCCATATATTTAATACGAATGCAGACACAGATACTAAATACCAATACAAGACAATACGCAGACACATTGGGCCTAAATACATGACTACATACTACACAGATACAAAGTACTGATTCGGATATTATACTTTACATTATACAGACGATGCACAGATGTACAGATGCTGCATAATATACAGATATATAGATATATAGATACTGCAGAAACAGCATACAAATACATAGTGATTAAACTGGTGCATACTAAACTGCATGACACAGATCCTGCACTAATGCCTCTACTTTTTCCATTATACTTCTTAATTTCTTAAGGGAAACCGGCTGCTTGATGAAGAACATTAAAATGGGTCATCAGTGTCTGGCAAAATAATGTGCCTCGCCTATGTGAGTAGGCACGTTGTTATGTAATGGTCTGGGGGTTCAGTCTCGCCGCAAGCACAGAGGTTAGAGGAAACAAAACCCTCTTTCCAGAAATATTCCGGAAAAGGACCATGGCATGTGACGAAACGGGTTAGGTATAAAGAGACAATTTTTTGGATGGTAGAATCAGAGCGTATTCCGCTTGCTGAATGCCATGTTTGCTACTTGATTCTGTAGACAGCAGTTTATCTGTGGAGCTGCGCTATTCTCGCCATTAGGCTTGTCACTCCGATGTTAGGGTTTTCGAGCCAACTTGCGCGTATTTTGCCTGTGTAGCATTTACAGCTACCTTACGATTAACTTAATTTTAATTTCAATTCTCTTACGTTCCTATATACGCCGTAAATGCTGACTTGTTTTCTAACACGATCAGTTCCTTCTGTTAACTTTATCTGAGTTAAATAAGAAAGTCTTTTACAGCCTTCGTTTGTTTTTGTTGCAGTTTCCAAGACAGCAATAAATCGCTTTAAGGCCTAGGAATAGGTGTCATCAAATTTAAGCTACTGTTTCTGAAGAGAAGGAGAGTATAGGTTCTCCTTCTACTAAACAGAAGAAAGGTCTATAAAGTGATTGGTAGATTTAATTACATTTGTTTCTCTTTTATGAGCGAAATGAGTTTATTCCTTGAATTTCTCACTTTCAGAGTCACTACTTTCACGTTCTAGGCATATTCATCTTTCTTGCATTTGATGTAATGACCATTGGTAAAGTTATAGATAACAACCTGCAATAATATTAAATATCCTCGTCATTTATAATGTCTTTTATTGCTGTTGTAGAGTCAATACGGTTTTTGGAAGTAGGAGACATGAAAAAATGTGCGATAGGACTCGAACTTGGACCGCTCCAATAGACGCCGAGTGTGCTACCGTTACACCACGAAGGCATACGGAAAGAAGGGACAAAATACCCTATTTTGTTACATATGTTATGTTGATACTTGAGTTAACGGTGAACGCTCGCTGCTAAAAACTTTTCTGGCTGTCTGTAGCAATAGCTTCCCTAACGCTCTTTTTATGCATTTTAAGTCTTCTTTCCCCGCTAACTTGATCTTGCTTATAATAGTGATCTCAAACCGGTAGCTCGCGGACCACATGCGCTGCCGAAGCAATTTTAAATGCTTCGCGTTACACATTTATTGTAAATACCGTGCTTATAGTTCTGGAGACATAGATATTTTGATGCTCTTGATAGAAACATGCGAGCGACTGCAGCTGGCAAGAAACAGAATGAATATTGCTCAAATATTCAATGAATATTTAACATCGAAATGGAAGAGAATAGGATGAATACATTGTGTCTTTGTCATTCTATGCTTGCATAGCCAGCTGAGTGGCTGGGGTGTCATCCCTACGTTGATACAATCAGCAAATTTAGTTTGACAGCCGACAGCTGGTACTTCACTATTCTGATGTTTTCGGGTTTTTTTTTCTATAGAGACGGTACTTATAATGGTTTATACAGTCCAGTCACTAGTCGGTCTGTTGGTTACACAGCTTATAAGGTATTTCTCTCGCCTTCTTAGCATGCCTTCATGGGGTAGTGGTCAGCACGCTCAGCGCGTTTTCGAGAGGTACGTGGTTCGAGTCTCGGCTCATTTTTCATCTCTCCTGCTTCGAAAAACCTAATGACTCTACAGTAGCGCCCGAGCTAAATGGGTGGTGGATGATGGCACTCCACCACCAGGATTTGGCGATTGGGTCTCCTAACCCCCACTCATCCTTTAAAAGGGAAGTATATAAGGAGAAATATACTGTATATTCTGTACTGTTGGATGAATCAGTCCGATTTGTTGAAGTTTGAAGAGAATCATCCTGATTATGTGCTGTTAAATGAATCATTCGGAATCAATGAAGTGTGATGGGAATCATCCTGATTCTAAGCTGTTGGATGAATCATTCGGATTCAATGAATTTTGAATAAATTACGAGAGTTTGAAGAGGAACTGTCAATTTCTTTAGAATCGGAATTCTCATTGAGAGAAAAATTGCAGACTGAAGAGTTTCATTACGAAGGTCTGTCTACAGAACAAGCCATGTTATTGTAGCAAACGTTATGCAGTTGCTATCTGTTCTACTCAGGACTAGGCGATCGCCCAGGAGCCTGATTAAAGGGTGTCTTGCACCTAAGTCTTTAAGTGAAAAAAAGAGATGTTGCATAAAAGCTATTATGATGGTGATCAAGGCTCACTTTTTAAAGAAACCCATATAATTAATCCATACAAAAAATCTCCACATTTGCCATCAAAAGGTTCCTGGTTTGCTCCTCGTAAAGAAAGAAGAATGTGAAATATATTGCTGGCTCTTCGCCGAGACGTTGTAGAGCTAAAGGGAGAGTTTGTAACCTCACGCCTTTCAAGCGCGTAGTTAGAGAAAGACATATTTTTTAAAATACGAGATTGGAACAGAAAGATAAAGTTTTAAAATAGTTTTACGAAAGATAGTAACTGAATAACAGAAGTTACCAACGCTTAGACACGTTGTTAACAACTGGTATAACCCCTTGGTTATACCAGTTAATATAAGTGTTGCTTTCTGTTTCCTCACCAGAATGGAAATCAGTTTAAGCCTATTTAAGTAGTCGAGGGTTTTGGATTGTAAGACAGAGCATGTTTCTGCCTCTCGAGGCCACGTTACTAGGTTTTGCTAGATCTAATAAGACTGTAATTATTCGGGTTCCCGTTATTGCTGCCGACATTTAATTGTTACCACGATGAGAATTCTGAACCAACTTACATTTAAATCAAGTTTCATATGCTTTGAGTATTAGGCTTAGTTTTAAATTTGAATTTGACTGTTACTTTAAGCGTCATCGTCCCAAGTGGTCCCGATTTGTAAGCACGAGACGTGCATTCTATGTTCAGATTCTGATTTAATAAAAAGGTTGTTCTTAACCTATTCAAGACTCTGCTGTTAATTCAAATCAAAAATAATTCGCTTCAAGTCTCTTAGGAATTTTATGCTAGTTTATGTTACCAAAGAAAGTCAAACTTTATAAACGTTGTCGTTGTCGTTAAATGCTGTTACGTTGTAAATTTGTTGTTAACGTTGTTGTTAAAACTAAACGTTGTATGTCAGGGGGCAGCTGTGTGATCTGAAAATAGTTCCCTTACACATATCTTTCAAATAACATACAAAATGTAAAGCCAACTAACTAATTTTTCTTATTATTTTCAGTAGTGAGAAAGGGGGAAAACGGCAAATAAGGGGGGAAACGGCAGATTAAATGATTAATTGGCTGGGTCCTTATTCCTCTGCATCTCTTGCATTATGCAGCCTCAAAAACCGAACTCCTCTATCGTTCTATTACCACAGCAGTAGCTTTCTGTTTAATTAAACGAAAGTACGCGACTTGCTAATTAAAGGTTTAGATAAGACAGGAGATTTAAAGTTGTTTGGTCGAATAAGTGCGAGAATGAATGTGGGAATTCATACATGCAGTTCATTAGAGTATATTCAAACGTGTAGCAGAACATGGTTGCCTAATTGAACGAGATAATAGATAAAGGAACGGTATATTATGTTATATATTGCATGAAACATGACACTGAAGAGCAGACTGACAATATGTACATATATGAGTAATTCCGTGAAATTTTGTCTACAAACGTAATTACTGCGTTCATTAAAATAAACTAACTTACATGAAAAGTAACTAACGTAAACGTTACACGAAAGCAATTCTTAGTAGGTTACTTACTGATTATTAAAGAATCAGTTACCAAAACCCTCAACTACCTTCATGTATTTGGCCCTCTGATATAGCTGTTATTAATTTTTTACCTCCACTAAACATGAACATTAACAGTTGAATCTTCAGGAAATCACTTTAATTATGTAAACTTTTACGTGTCTACTCACTATTAAAAGCTTTTTTAATTATGTAAATTTTCTCATATCTGAGCGCTATTAAAATTTCAATTTAGAAGCTTTTTTTGGTAATATTATAAGGTATTTCTCTCGCCTTCTTAGCATGCTTTTAAGGTGTAATGGTCAGCACACTCGGCGCGTATTCGAGAGGTCTGAAGTTTGAGTTCCGGCGAGGGCATTGCTCATTTTTCATAGTCTCTCAGCATCAAACATTCTAATGTCTCTACAATATTAACTTTGCATAATATATTACACCTAACTTGAATATGCACACAGACTGAATTTTTTCATTTCTTCAAGTGATACGCTTAAAGTTCTTTCAATTATAAAAGAACTATTCAGATAGTGTAACTAAAGAGAAGGACAATTTCAAGAGTTTTAAGGTACTTTCTACCTCCTTTCCGTATGCCTTCATGACGTAATTGGAAGCATACTCGACGCTCATTGGAAAAAAAATTCACATTACGTCTGCAGTTTCCTATCCTTCAAATCTTTTGCATGCATAAAACAGCCATTACGTCATTAGGTTATAATTACGAAATTACTTATAATCTGAATTCCAAGCCGCTACTTATCATAGCGTGCATGTAATGTGCCTACAAAAGCTTCACATATACTATGAATACGTCTCAAAAGTCAAGCATTAAATCTGGAAAAATATTGGACCTTGAAAAAACATCGGATGTGACCCCACGGTTAAGTACTGGTGCCTTTGCCTGTTATCAGTTATCAGCTATCAACTATAAATTATGTTAAAAGAATTACAGCGTTATGCTTTTAGAATACCAAGCTAGCGATGAAGGAATCACATTATCTTCATTTTTAAGTCAGTCTAAAGCAAGCATTATAAAGGCTGCTCGTAAAAACTGTACATATTTTAATTTATGTGGTATTAGAGAAAAATGAATAAAAGGTAGCAACTTACTCCTTTTCCAACTAAAATGAGAAATGAGAAAATTTGCCGAATCTGATAATAAAATCTGATAAGTGTCTCACAGAGTGTGGCAAACACCGAAAGCAATAATGATGGTCACTCAGCAGAGGAACACTGTTTATTTATTATGCTTTGAGGATGAAAGCCTTTTAACACATAGACAAGAAATGGTATTTTAGATATTATCTTCCAAAAATATATATGGCTTATCAATTTGTCTTCAGATGATCAGGGCCGTTCCCAGTGGCATTTATCTGATAATCCATCTCCAAAACTAGTTTTTATAAATTTTTATAAATATTCAATTATTAGTCTCATTTATTATTTTTTCTTTTAAGTCATGTTTTATTGTTAATAATGGTATTTTGATTCTATTTGATATGTAATTTTTTGGCACAACTGTGCTTCTACAAATAGGATTTTAGAGGTTTCGGATGTACCATAGCTTCTACATTTATTATTTTATTATATATACCCTTTTATTACATATTTTATTTATATAACTTAAAATTTGTTTTACCTAGCATTTATGTGACGTAACCTCTAAATACGTTTTAGACTCTCAATGGTTTTGATGACATGCAGTAAGTCAATACTCCTAACTAAGACTGTCAGCGACTTATCCCCAAGTCTTGGAAAGTATAACAGACATTCTGTTATAGGTAGTTAACAGAGTTTCTTTCTGTTATAGGGCGCAAAAGACCATTTTAGTAAGAACTCAATATGGTTAACAGAAGGCACTCCCGATGCTTACAAAGCAGCTAGCATTTATAACGTGAACTCAAAAGTAGAATTTTAATTTAAAACGAAATTTAAGTTTTATTTACCACAGATTATTCAGAGATATTTAAACGCCCAAGCTGACACTTAATCTACACCGGCTTGAGAACACTATCGACATTAATAAAACAACGCCAAATATAGGAACGATTATCGAGAAACAACTACCAGTGTGGTCTTCGGCAGGCGGAACACGCTGTAAAATCACACGCGTAAAACAATCTCAAACCTCACTTAAATACACGTGAGCTAAATTTGAATTCTGGCAGAAAAACGGAGGAAGAGGAATAACAGTAAATAACAGTAAATTTAAAATAACTGGAGACACTTCTATATCTTCTGTTCTTCTGGGCCGACTGACGAAATTCAAATTGCGTTTTCCATGTCTCGAGAGCGCGATTTAGAATATATATTAGATTTATATATAGCATTGATCTAACACACGTATTTTGACACCTTTACTAAAATGACATGCCAATTGTTAACCATATTTCAATTTTACGACTCAAATTGTGCCTAAATATTAAATTTTGTAAAATCTGGTGCGAAATTAACAGAGAAATTCAAATATTTATTTTGGCGCAATATTTTCAGTTTGCTCCAAGAATAATTCACTTCGCAAAATTCTTAATTTATAGCAACCTATTTTCCTTTCCTTTTTTTCATTGCAAACAAGCGGAAACATTCATCGTTCGTACCTTCAAATAATTTTAACAAAGTGTTAAAATAATATTTTTATCATGGTTGACGTTATTATCGCTCAGAAAAAAGATTCCAAATATATCGTCATCATTTGACGTTCTTATCGCTCAGAAAAAAAGATTCCAAATATCAAAAGGCACCAGTATGTAATTTCCTATACGTCTTAGAAAATTGTGAATAAAAAGTCTCTAATTTTTTGCAGATGTGTCTAGAAATACATCTACTTTAAGATGATGTTAAAAATTTATACGTTATAATACAAAAATGCTTCGGAAACATTTATAAAAAATATTTAAAAATACAAATTTTAAAAATAAATCATAAAAAAATGTGCAAATTATATTTGGATTAAGCCTAAATTTCGAATTGTGAAAGAAGGAATCAAGTAAGTTTCAGAAAAAAAGAGATATTAAGAAATATATATCAAATTCAACTGACATGTAGGAACTAAAATTTTAAAAGCTAATTTTTAGAAACTACTCGTGCAATTTTACAAAACTTGGTAGTTTCGCATAATTAGAGTCGTAGAATCGAAATATGAAAAAAGAGTGGCATATCATTTCAGAAAAAAACCGATTTTATGTCAAAATACCTATACTACAACAATGCTATACACTGGTGTGCAAAAATTAAGGACGAGACGGTTTTTTCAATATAACTTTGTACAAAAGCTTTCCAAATCAACACATTTAATCCCGTAAGATCCCCAATACGTAAGGACATGAGTAATGTAAGCAACACTTACTAAAAGAGAAATCAGAGGGATAAAAAGAAGCTTTATTGAAAAAGTAGCATGGAGTGCAATTCGACTGAAGGACGAAACATCCCTGTGATGGGTGTCCAGCAAGAAACATCCGGTCTTTAATAGGGGATATGATCTCCCCTGACTGCTAGGCAGGTTTCACATCATTTGTGCATGCTAGATATGTGGTTGTTAATGAGCTGTTGAGACACTGCTGCTCGTTCC
>KK116324.1:220855-274308 GCA_000611955.2 Stegodyphus mimosarum
CTAGCGATTTCCCGCTGTCTGCCGCCTGTTTCTTCTGGCCTGTAAGGCAATATACCGGTCATCTGCGGGTGTGGTTCTTCGTGGACGGCCATTACTAAACCCCCGGATAGCTGTTCCTGTAGTTTGAAATTGTCTCCAAAGTCGTGAAACGATGCTGTGAGCAATTCCGAACTCTGCAGCCACACTTGTCACACTGCGGCTTTCCTCCATCTTCCCAATGATTTGTCCTCGGGTAAAAGCATCCAGATGTCGTCTAACAGATTGATTATTCGCCATTTCTCTCTGAGGCAGCAACTCGGTGTGATTTTAACTGCTATACGGCGTGCAATCTCTTTGCCAGAAATACTGATCTTACACCGACAACATGCTTTATACTACTCAGACAGTCCCCCATTACGTCTACCTGCATATCTGCGCATGTGCTACCGTACATCATATTACTTAATCTCCTGATTGGTCTTTCTGTCCGCTCTGCCTCATCGTTCAGCTGATATGCTAATTTTTCGACTTCGTCCTTAATTTTTGCACATCAGTGTATATAAATATAATACATATATGAAGTCGCGTCTTCGAGACATGAAAAATGCAAGATGATTATTTCGTCAATAATCGGCTCAGTAGAACGGGAGATATAGAGATGTCCCTTTCTTTCTTTTTTTTTTTTTTTTTCTCAGTGGACTTTACAAGTTAAAGTAGGAAAAGCTCATACAATTATACAACTAAAAACTGTTAAATTTTGTACTGCAAGTTTGTAGCTGTACTGTATACAAACCTATGTAAATTATAAATACCTAAATGCTTTAAATTACTACTGCCAATAAAAAATGCTGTTTGTAATAATTACGTACAGAATTATTTAAAATTTTGTGTCATAATAATACCTGTTTTCATTGCGCTAAGATTTTAGCAAATTTTTAAAATCTCCACATCTCGTTTGATGATTGGTGCTGGTGTACTAAGTTTATAAAGTCAAATGTGAAACCTCACACTTCTTAACTTGTCTTTCTTTTCATCAGTTACGGAAAGAAAGCTTTAAAATACTATTTCATATTTATTTCTGCTTCCATTGAATTGAAATCGTAAAAAAAATCTCTTTTTTAAGTGACCGGCATTGATATGCAAATTTGTGAAAAAAGATAAAATTTCGTAATCTTTTAAACTTATTTAATGTATGCATTATTTACAAGTTTTATTTGACTCCTGAAATTCAGCTGAAGAGCTAATGCTCAATACATTCGACACGATACGCTGCAAAATAAAATCTTATTTCGTTATTCAATAGTCAAAGCTATTACACAAAGCTGAAAAGCTATTTCCGAAAATAGTTTGTTTTTAACTGAAATTCCTTTATTTTTTCTGTGGGGTATGAAATATCTAAAATAGAATTATTTTATCTGTGCCAAAAATATTGCTTTTAAAAAATCCTTTTCCCTATTATGTAACACTTTAAATTTATAAGATCTTATTTTTTAATCGTTTAATATTATAGAATACTTCTTTTCTAATGCATTTCGCATAAATTTTGTATTTTAAGTGAGATATTTATAGAAAAAGTGTCTGCCGGTAAAGAGGAACTTTATAGAAAAATGTATGCTTTAGTTAAAATTTAAGAAACAATTATGTAAACCTTTAGTGAAATAATGTAATTTATATATTTGCAGTCTATGAGCAAATTGGTGTCAGCCGAAAACATCGCGACAAATATGTACACTGCGCAGAAAAATAGCAGGAACACTTCTATATCCTCCGTTCTAGTGGGCCGATTGATGAAATTCAAATAGCGTTTTTCCATTTCTCCAAAGCGCGACTTAGATTTATGTATAGCATTGTCCTAATATAGATATTTTGACACAAAACTGGGCTTTTTCTGAAAAAACATACCAATTTTTTTCCGTACTTCGATTCTACGACTTAAATTATGGCTAGATATGACATTTTGTAATTTTTGGTGAGAAATTTACGGAGAAATTTAAAAATTTTTCTTGGCGAATTTTTTCCAGTTTGCTCCAAGAATAATTCACTTGGCGAAATTCTTAATTTATAGCAACCTATTTTCTTTTCCTTTTTTTCATCGTCCAAGAGCGGAAAAATGTCATCGTTCATACTTTCAAAAATGAAATAAATAATAAAATAAAATAACATAAAGAAATCTGAAAGCTTTCAGATTTTATATTATTCAGATTTTATATTAGGCCCAAAGAGGAGTTTTTGTAACCTTTTGTGTGTTACCTTTATTTATAAAATATCAAATTCTTCGCCCCTAAACCATAAAATAATTTCAAGAGCAATATCGCAAAAGAGTTTTAAATTAAGAATTTCCTTAAAATTTCCAATACACAGTCTCAAGAGCTGGATAAAAATGTTTTTTCTGTACAACGTTGCAATTGCTCGCTTTGAAATCCTTGAGTTTGTTAACCAAAAATTCATTAAAGGTTTACAAAATATGAAATAGATAATAATCCAATTTCAAATTTAGACTCCCAGATGCCAATATTCGTAATAGGATTGCGTCATTCAAAATTCGAAGGCTCTAGGTACCGTCGTTTTATCACAATGCGAGAAACATGCATACATTTATTCACATTTTTCATTATTTAATTTCTTTAAATATAATGCAGGGCTGCAATATTTGGTGGCACCAGTTTGAATAGTGAACCGATATTTAATGTTTCCGACACTAAATGCCGAAACGAAAACAATAGTCCTTCAGGGACAAAGCCCCTTCGGACTAATAATTTTAGCAGAGTAAGTAAACCACAGCTTCGTTAGTATGCCTTAAAATAATTCCGTCAAATTTCAGAACGCCCCAATATGTAAATTCACGTGTACCTTAGGAAATTTTGAATAAAAGAAATCTACTTTTTCGCAGGTATGCTTAGAACTGTATCTACGTTAAGATGGTGGCAAATAGCATATAGGTTTTAATTCAAAATTAGTTACGAAAAATTTATAAAAATTATTTGAAAATACAAATTTTATAAATAAGTCATATAAAATGGGCGAATTTTATCGGGAATGAACGTAAATTTCGAAAGATAAAAGTAAGATCCAGATAAGTTTAATAAAACAAGAGACATTAGTAAATATATACCAAATTCAATTAACATAGAGGAGCTAAAATTTTTACAGCTAATTTTTTAAAACCTACTCGTGCGATTTTCACAAAACTTGGCAGTTTGGCATAATTTGAATCGTAGAATCGAAATATGGAAAACAATTGGTCTGTAATTTCAGAAAAAGCCCAATTTTGTTTCAAAATAGCTATATTAGAACAAGGCTATATGTAAAGCTAACACATATCCTAAGTCGCGCTTTCGAGACATGAAAAACGCAAGTTGAATTTCTTGAACTGGTCCACTAGAACGGAAGATATAGAACTGTCCTATTTTTTTTTTGCGCAAATGTACATCCCGGACGAGAAAACAATGGAAGGTGCAAATCTCTTCCTTTCTTTTTCTTTTGTCTCATCGTGAGACAAAAGAAAGAAAGGAAGAGCCCTTAAACATCTGCAGTGCAATTCTTAAACATCGTGATACAAAACATCGTCATCGAAAATAAAAGCGGTTCAAAAAAATTCGCATTTTAAAAACATCGTTGTCAAAAATATCGTGGTAAAAAATAAAGCACATACAAATCATCGCATGGCGATAACATCGCAGACATGCGTTTTCAAGTTTTAAAAGTTCTCATATTCTCATAATGATTTGATGAGCAAATTTTAAGTTTTATATTTCATATTTTTTAGTTAACTATTAAATTTTTCCTGCAAAAATAAGAAAGAAATTTAAGCACTAAAAAACTGAAAATAAGTAGAAAATTAATGCTACGTGTAGAAGTTAACAGAATTTTAAACTCATATATTTAACATATTAAGAGTCATTTATTAATTAATCAGTTTTGTAAAGTTTTAATGGTAATTTATAACGAAAAATATAATCTAGAAATAATTAGAAAAAGGAACATGAGTAACAGAATGTGGCTACCTTTATTAAAATTGTTTAATTAATTATAAAATTCTGCTAATTGCTATACGTAGCATTAATTTTCTACGCATTTTTAGTTTTTGAATGAAGTTTCCTTTTCAAATTTCAGCAAAAATTTCTAATTGAGAAATACAAAAGTAAAAATAATCCTCTTCTTACGATCAAAAATCGTTATGCGGATATGCATTTACCACATTTAAAACCTGACAAACGCATGTCTATGATGCTATCGTCATGCGATGATTTGTAGGTGTTTTATTTTTTACCACGATATTTTCATCGACCATGTTTTTAAACTGCGAAGTTTTTGAATCACTTTATTTTCGACGACGATGTTTCGCTCTACGATGTAAAACTATGAGAAAAAAGTTACAAACTGCTCAGAATTGTGTACTCCGCCAAATAGTTAATGCACCCTGGTACATTAGGAACAATCGTATTCACGAAGAGTTAAAAATTGACCAGCTGCGTACAGTGTACTATAAACTTGCCAGCAACTTCTATGCGAATTGGTGTAATATCAATAACCCCTTAATTACAGTCTATAGTTATGATACCAACGACCCAGAATATTCAAAAAGACCAATGGCCATTCTCAATAACAATATTCCCTAGCTAATTATATGTGTATGCTGTATATACCTGTATATGTGTTGCTCTTTGTCACTACAGTAAGCCTCTCTAATATATCTATATATGCTCACCAAAGGATCCGCACTTACCTTTAACTTGTTAACCCATAACTTGTCATAATGCCATTTATGTATTTCTCATGAGGTACCCCATCTGCTCGCACTGCTTTCCGGTTGGAGAGCGTTTTTCATGTCTACTGGCCTTCTGTTCCGCGCATATTTTCTTAAGCACTCGAAATTACAAAATTTTGTTAACTTACTAATAAGTACCATGCATTAATCCCTCTTTATAATATAATAATTAATAATTTTTCTAATTAACTTACTTCTCAATAATACATAAATATATATATATATATTACTAATTTCTAAAAGTTATTGTCATCCAGTATTAAAAAAAAATCCAATCCAGTTCGATAGGGATAGGGCCTTCGGCCCAGGTACCCAGGTGACAATCACCATTCTTATGGAACAGATGTTTCCCCCTTGCTTTCTTTTCTCCCACGATGTTTTGTATGACGGCGTTTTTCCTTGCGTTGCTTTCTCCGCGACATTCTCGTTCGCAGTGTTTTCACCTGTGACAGTTAAATTGCATTCTTAACCATTTCAAGACTTTTCCAACTTATCATGGACTTATTTTTCATTAGACGTGAAACTACTAGACGCCTTATTATTATAGCTATTTTTTGCACTTTCTGATAAGTTTTAATACGGCTGTAAAATCACAGATATTTACCTCAATACAATGCAGATGAATAGGTATTCGAATTCCGTGATACTACCACTTGGTACACACAGAAGTATTCTGGCAATAAAATGCAAGCAAATTAAATTATAAAAATTATAATTTAATTATAATAAAATTAAATTATAAGAACACTCTACAACTGCTTGATAAAAGTACATTTAAATACACATCTGCTGTGCCAATGATACAAATATTTTAACAATTTCAGAATTAATTTGTCCGAATGAAAAAAAAAAATGGTAGCATTTTAAGTGTAATACATTCATTAAGGAGAGCTATTCTTCCTCCAAATTCTTTTTCTAACGGACAGTTTTTTAAGATGTGACTGTTAAATTCTCTGAGATACTAATTAAACATAAAAATGAAATCTTTCACACTCTCTAATTAGTGCATCATTATTAAATTATTCTGTACTGGTTCAGATTTCAGTTCTGATACATTCAAATACTTAAGATTCAAATTTGGCACCAATAAAAAGTAAAGATACAAACGCAGTAAAATCAATTTCTTTTAATATCACAAAAATGACTTAAACAAACGGCAAACTTTTTTCCCTGTCTTTCAAATGTTAGTATATAGAAACATGAGGTATTTTTTGAAAGCCGGAGGGAGTAAACAATTGAGCAATGTCCTCGCCGGAACTCGAGCCACGGACTTCTCGCATACGCGCCGAGCGTGCTGACCGCTACAACACGAAGGCATGCTAAGAAGGCGCGAGAAATACTTATATATTTCCCTTTTAAAGGGCGACTGGGGATTAGGGGAACTAGTCGCCAAATTTTGGTGGTGGACAATCATCATCCACCACATTTTAGTTCGGGCGCCACTGTAGAGACATTATGTACTTTTTGAAAGGGGGAGAGATGAAAAACTGAATAATGTCCTTGCTGGGACTCGAACTAGGGACTACACCACGAAGGGAGAAATACATTATAAGTAGATGAGTGCTTTTTAAAATAATCATTATCGCTCTCAGTACATTCTTCAGTTATGTTTCCGTTGATAGTAATGTTAAAAATCGCCTTTCTTCTCCTTCTTATTTTCTTGATAGCAGCTTCTCGACACTTACAAAGCCCAATAGTTACTGAGTAAATAAAACGTCTGAATACTAATTGTTCAATTGATATTCTGGTCTCTGTGACTAGCATGATTGCATGGGTGTTTACTTGATTTTCTCTATCTGTGACGAGAAAACGAGAGAATCTTCCTTCGAAACTCCTCCATGAACAAATGCATTCTTCTCCTTCCACAGATAACCCTAGATTGCTATACCATAACCAAAACATTTCAATTCAGATGATACTTATAGCATTTTACCAGAAAAGAGTCTTGGTTTTCAGAAAAAAACTTAAACCATAGTGCGCTCAGCTGATATGAGGGCCCCCCAGTGGCTCAGTGGAAAAGAAATTAAGCACTGATCATTTTATTTTCTATTCGGATGCCACGCCAAAAGTAGCAGCTTGGTCATTTATGTAGTGTTCTCCATATTTAACGTGGATACGAGTAAGTTTCTTTTACAGACTCCTTCATAAAAGCATTTATTATCCAAAAAGGCATGTAAACAATAGAGAAAGTGCTATTTAACTGAATCTAAAGACCAATAATCAGAATCCTCCATTTTCGTTTTTATGGATTTCCGTATTAAAATTTGCTGCAAGTTAGGGAAATAAAGAAAAGGCCTAAAAATGATCAAAACATTTTTCTGAGATAATTCCTCATCCAGTAATCACATGTCTGAATATATGCTCGATTTTGCGAACGAAGATAAGATGATCTGGAGATGATCCAAGAAGTGGTGAGAAGCCACCAACTAACCATTCTAAGGAAGCTGAATGGAGAATGTTAACTGCCATCCTATTTGGAAGCTCTCATTTGACTGCTGAAGAAAATTTACCGTATTTAATCGATACTCATGAAAATGTAGCAATTGTTTGCACATGGATAACAACGAGTCAGTACATTGAATACTTACTCTGATATAGATCTTAGCCAAAAGCGATGTTTTTAGGCTCAATCATTCATCCAACTCCACGGATTTGGCTGCTGCCATCTTCTTTCTGTAATAAAACTACTGTTGTAAGAAAGATATTTCAGGTATGTTTAGATAACCAGAAAACCATAGGCGCCAAATGTAACAGTAAATGACTTCAGTAACGTTTATAAACATCTTATGAAACTACCGAAATCGAGAAAAAAGCAGCATATTTTGAATAAGTTCATATATATACTCCTTTCTTCTCATGATCATAGTTAGCTGAACTCCCTTAACTTTTCCTTTATCAGCAGAAGTCCTAGAACTTTATTGTTAAATTTATACAAGATGTTTGAAAAAAGAAGCTACAGGAGTAATTCTTCAGTGAGCTTGTCAGGACTACTGTTTCTTCTACATCATTTTGCAAACATAACTGGAGTCCTGAATAAGAACAGGGAGCTTACTCAAAGCTATATTCGTGTGTGCGTGGAACAGAGAACACAAATAAGAGCCCTTTATTTCTCACAGCGTACAAGCACTCCCGCACTTCGGGATACAAAGACCAATACTTTGGTTCTAAAACGTAGAAAATAAGTAAACATGCTAACTTAACGAAATAAGAACTAAGATGCTTTACGGAGAATAGTAACTCGAAGATTGGTCCTTTACTACTACGTATGTAGTGAGCAGAATGCAAAGACTACAATACGTCTGTTCTGATGTAGTGGTGTCTGTTGGGAGGAACATCAGTTAACAATTTGCCTTAAAACTAACTATCCTTAATTATCATTGCGTTGTGATTTTTAACCTAAAACAATCGATGAATCTTGATGCTCGTGAACTTATGATAAATCATATACTTCAAAATATGTAACTTAAACATAACAAAAACACACTAATCAATATTAAATTTTAAGAAAAACCTTTAGTGTTTATTTTCAACTACATCAAATTATGTCAATATCAATTAGATAATAAAAATATTTCACCCCGGGGTATTAAAAATAGTCTGAGAAAAGTGCAACTTTAACCGAGATCATTAATATTTGTTTTTAACAATTCAGTAATTTCAAAATAAACATCATCCAATTACCGTAACTACTAATTAAGTAGAAGCATAACTATTTCCTTAAGTAAAATTTATAAAATTCATAACAAGCTATTTTTTTAACAATTACAAATATTTCTTCACCTTATTATTGCACAGTAAATAAAAGAATACTATTTTTCAGAACAATCTTAAATTTTACATCTTATTATTACACAGAGAATAAAGACTTCTAACAATCAGATTCAATTAATTGAGTTACAACAAAACCACCCTTTTAGGAAAGTTAAGAATATTAAAACGGGAGCAATTTTTTTACAGTTAACAATTTATTTAACCTCAGCAAGGACAGTATGCTCCTCAAATAAAACTAAAATTTAAATTCTTCAACATCTCAGAATCCTTAAAATACGAACTGTTTAAAATTAAACCATAACTGCATTTTGAAATAAGTGAAAACCCCTCTTTGCTATTTTTGTAGTTAATTATAAACTGGTAAATTTTAGTAACCCATTTTTTTTCTTAAGTTAAGAACTAATCAAGTACAAAAAAATATTCTTATCAGAGAATTTTTGTGGTCATCCAGTCCTTTTGTAGAAAGAAAATGATGAAACGTCGATCTTACAAGAACGACTGCATCCTCTCTTCGATGTTGGGAAAGGTTGTAACTTCAGTCCAAAGAAGACGCGAATATCCGGCTAAGTCATCAAAGGTGAACCGCAACAGGACTCCACGGAAATCGCTGGGTCGATATTCATGATGGTAGTCATTGGCAAGTTGAGTAGAGCTTCATCAGGACTTCCTTCAGACAGGCTATGGAAAGGCGAAAGAAAGCAAGTATAGATGACATCTCTTCTACGGCCAGGCTCCGGGTAACAGAATTAATGAGCCAAAACGCTTCCTTAGAAGCATATTTTCACGCTAGAAGAATGGGTGCCATCTATGCCCTTAGAAACTTGTAAATTTTTGGATTTCATAGTGATGGTGAAAATAAATTACCTCCGAGGAGGCAAGTAAAGAATAAATTTAAGAGTGTCACATAATTCCGAAAAATGGAGCCATAAGCCCCGCTTCAATATGATGAACTTCCCTTAGGACTGCATGGTAAAAACAGTGCCCAAAGGCACACAAAAAGTGGGATCCAAAGAGCACCTAAACAGAGGCCAAAAGAGGACGAGTAACACCTGCAACGCCTTTTTTGTTAAAAAAAGAATCCCATAGGACCCCAAAACCCGCTAAAACGGTGAAAAATCCAATTCGTCAAACTCCAACTTACACCCCTGTAAAATTTCTGCTTTTCCCGAGACGTTGAACTAAACACAAATTTAAACCTCGCCAAACTATCGCCAAAAATTTGGAACACGTGCAAGACCGAACTGGGAAACCTAAAGCTCACTCCACCAGAAATCCCTTAACAACGTAAGCAAGAGCGATAGAATTTTGCTAAAAGCTGAATTTTTTTTCATTTCTCCCCCCCCCCTTTATTCTCGTCACAAAGCAAAATGGAAAATTCAGTTAAATAATTGACTGTATCTTAAAATCTGTTAAGGCTAGATTCTTGAAAGTGATCTTAAATTAAAGAGCTAATTTTTCCGCTTCTGGTGGTATAAATTAAGAATGGGTAAACTTAAGTTAAGTAATATAAAATCAAGATTATTACATAGAAAAGCACCCGATTCCATTGTGTGTTTCAGCGCGTTTACAAGTAACGAGTGGAAGTACATAGCAATCTTAACTACCAAAAACACCAATTAAAACAAATAGCACAGATATTAAATAAAATACACGTTGTGTAGCATAAATTTAGAAGACTAATAAAATTAATTTTTAATAAGTCATAACTTAAATCATTAAATGAATTTGCTACACAACACGTCTTCAAATATCAGCGAGAACTAAGTTCTAGCCTTAAAGGCAGACAATAAAAATCACAGGCTTGGTAAAGGCCGCGAGAAATCTCTCTTTTTCTTCTCTCTTGACTAAAAACCGTATCTTAAATACTTCTACAGTTTGCAACCGCATTGGCGTAGACTAATCTGTTCGCGCTTATTCTGGCCGGAAATGGAAAATAAGGGAAGATAGTAAAGGTTTAAAATAAAATAAACGTTAGTAAAAATTAAAAACGTTACAAGCTAAGACATGGAATTCCAGTTGTGAGTTTTCACAAAATAAGGTAGCGAATTTTATGAAAATCAGCTTCAGCATTCCGAAAGTGCAAATGCAAATTTTTAACTTTTATATAATCTCCAAAATGCAAAATGTCAAATTAATAATGCTAATATAAATAAATGACAAATTGATAATTGTCATTATTCTCCGGTATGTTTAATGCATAGCTTTCTATACTTTGAAATGAAAATTTCTAGGGAATACCAGAAATTGAATAAGACAAGTTTTAGTGCCTTTTATTAAAGATTCCAAACATATTTTGATGAGAATTAGAGAAGCAAACATGAAACAAACTTTTCTGGATATGGCACGTGATATTTGTGATGTCTAAGAAGCGCTAGGTTTTACATTTTTGGCTGGTTTCATGACACTGGCAATGTAAGTCTAGGTTATTATTTAAAGAAAAAACTGATGTAGACACAACTTGACTTCCTTTCACGGTCTGCTAAACTACACACTTCTTTTACTCACATCCTTTAGTTTATTTCCTCAGATTATTATAAATTAACTGAACCCTCAATGCAAACTAAAATGACGTTAAAAATGCAAAATTTGAATTAAATATTACCCTCAAATTTTGTCGTCCGGGAGTCAAATATTTTATTTTTTTTATTTTTTGGTAATAAATATAGCATTTTTACAAATCAGGAACCGGGAGGTGTAATGGCAGACCGCACATTCAGTTTAACAATGTTAAACGAATTACGCGCACTGCGCATGCCCAGAAGAGAATTTGGCGCAATTACGACTTTGGCGTAATTTTAAAAGAAGAAAAATATGGTATATGGTTGATATTCTGTTATCTGGACGTAAACAGTTCGGGATTTTAAAACTTGTTAGGTTGTACGTTGCTTCATTACTTAGAGTGTAAATATCGATTGTAATCTCCCCAAATTTTCGTTTAAGAAGGATTACAAAACAGGAAACATTACATGATGTTGTTTATTGATTGTACTTGAGCTGAATGTTTATTGATTGTACTTGAGCTGAATGTTTATTGATTGTACTTGAGCTGAATGTTTATTGATTGTACTTCTGAGGAATAAGAGCAATCGATTATTTACCATGCGTTCCATTCATAAATACTTTAACAACTTAAGGAACATATCTAGTTTAAATTACAGAATTAAAGCCAAAGAAATTATTACATGTAACTGATATTAAATGTAATGTTTGTGAACAAAATAAACCAAAATAAAACTAAACAGAAGCAAGCACAAAAAAAGTGTCCATAGTATTGCAATCGTAAAGAGTCGCTAAGGCCTACATGACGAACAGGCTTGTGTAGGGTTGTTTATTTTTATTCGCGAGTATTTTCTCCCACGCCAACGGTACACTATTGAGCATGCGCAGTAAGCGAAATTGATCAACTCAGTGTGCGGTTTGCCATTACGCAACCGGGAGACCACATTAAACCTTAGATTTTGTTATTTTTCAAAATTAATTTTTTAAAATTTAATATTGCCCAGATATGAATATTTTCGTCATTTAAAACTATTCTGGGATTGTAAGTACATATATATATATATATATATATGCCCTCTTACCTGGCGAATATATAAACCAATAATTCATAATAATTTATAATAAGAAAACTTTCCATATACCATCTCCAAGGAACAGAAATTCAATTTAAAATCATCAATAAAAACATTGTCAGTATTTTAATTAGTATTTTAAATTAGAATTTTCAAGACCGCCTTGCTTTAAAAACATAAAAATCTGTTAAGAAAAATCTTTAATCGCAAAAATACTAAAATCAAAAGTAATTTTTTTAAGTATTGAAAAAGTAGCTATTGTCATTGATTGCAGATTAATCGACTTATCCAAGTGATAAATCAAAATACCATCAATTAACAACAACTAAATTCAGAGAAAGTGTTCCATCTTACTTCCAAGTAAGCATCAAATTATTTGCTAGATCCAAATCATAAGTCACAATTAATAATAATTAGTAATAATAGTCCATTTAAGCCAAAAGAAGCTTATTAAACAAAATAAATAGCAAATAATCTTTGAAACTGAAGTTTCTCACTTTAATTTTAATTAAATTAAAGTGATTTAATTTTACTCGCTTTAATTTCTCACTTTAATTTAACTAAATTAAAGTGATTTAATTTTACGCACTTTAATTTTAATTTTTAATTCTCACTTTAATTTTAAAGATAATTTGCTAGAACACAATTAAACTGAACGGAATGCTTACTTTAGAAGACATATCCCTATACTTTCAATTTCAAACTCAACAACAAAAGAATGCATTTTAGAACATTCAAAAGGTAATTGATGGTAGATTGGTTTATCCCCTTGATAAGTCGATTAATCTGCGATCAATGACAATAGCTACTTTATCAATACAAAAAACAATTACTTTAGATTTTGGTACTTTTGCTATTAAAGATTTTCTTAGCAGATTCTTATGTTTTTAAAGCAAGGAGGTCTTGAAATTACTAATTTAAAATACTGACTAAAACGTTTTTTCATTCATGGTTTCAAATTGAATTTCTGTTCTTTGGAGATGGTATATGGAAATTTTTCTTATTATAAATTATTATGAATTATTGGTTTATTACTTTTCAGCTTTAGCGCAATTCATAGGCTTTTTAATTTGCTTTAAAAAATATATATATATACACTTACACACACACAAATATATTCTTATTTTAAATATATATATACACTCGTGGACAAAAAAATTAGCGCACCAAGAAGGAGTCATCAAAATGAAACGAAATTTTGCATAAGTGATGACTACTTTGATATAAGTAAATGATAAGAAAATCAAAGAAAATGGATAATTTATTTCAGAGAAGAAGGCAAAAGAACGGAGGAATTAATACTCCGTTGGACCCCCTCTAGCGCGAATGCACGATACGATACGACCGGGCATTGAGTCATACAAGTTCTATATGATGTCTTGAGACATTTCGTTCCATATTTGCTGTAACCTTGCCTCTAGTTCGTTCAAACTCGTGGGATGCCCAACTCGTCGTCCAAATGATCCCAGAAATGCTCGATTGGAGACAAATCTGGGGATCGGGCAGGCCCAGGAAGGGTAGTAACAGTGCGGAGACAGTCTTGTGACACCCTTGCCGTATGAGGCGGAACATTGTCTTGTTAAAAAATGACTACAGGGAGCCGTTGCATGAGTGGCAACACATGTGACTGCAGGATTTCATGGACATATCGCTGGGCTGTCAGGGTGCTTCGGAACAATACTAGGGGTGACCGTGTATTGTAAGCAATGGCAACCCATACCATCGCACCAGCTGAGGGAGCGATGTGTCTTTGTACAGAAAAGGCAGGATTGAGGCGTTCACCACGGGCTCTCTACACACGAACACGATTGTCATCACTGCCGAGACTGAAGCTGGATTTGTCGCTAAAGACGACCTGGTTCCATTCCGTTGCAGTCCAGTTTCCTCGTGCTCGACACCACTCTAAACGAAGGAGGTGGGCATCAAGAACAGCACACGTAATGAGTGCCGCGATACCAATTGCCCTTCCGCCAGGCGCCGTCGTATAGTTCGAGAAGACACAGGGGCCCCTAGTGAAGGTGCTACCTGTGCCTGGATGGCGGCCGATGAAGCAGTTGGCTGTGCGCGTGCATTTCTTACGATGATGTGGCGGTCTTCTCGACGACTGGTCTGTCGAGGGCGTCCTGAGCCTTGTCTTCGTGTACATGACATCTCTCGGGTCCATTGGTCCCAATACCTCCTCACAGCACAATCAGAGCGGCTTCATTGGCGATCTACTCGCCTAGCTGACCACCAAGCTTCCATCATCCCGACAATTCTCCCCCTCTCAAACTGCGACAACTGCTCATATTGTCTTCGAACACAGCGTAATGGCATGTCTACCTCAGCTCTTCCTTTGTAAATGATTCAACACACTCAAACAAGCTTTGGTTACCTGTTTTATACTGCACAGAGTACGACGTTCAACGCCCTCTACCGGCTCTACCGAATGCGCAATCACGCTGCATTTCTAATCATTTCCATATCTCCCCGACATGTACCTTCATTGCAAGTTTCGTTACGATCCCGCAATTATTTCTTGGTGCGCTAATTTTTTTCTCCATGAGTGTATATCTCTACATATAATAAAACAAAGAGTCTGTGTGTGTGTGGGGGGGTGTCTTTCGTTCGTGTTGCGAGTAAGCTAATAGACCCAGGGCCACGAAATTTGGTACATAGGTGTATCTACACAAGAGCCAGTGCACCTCGAAGCGATTTTTTTGAAATTCGAATTAGAATATTTTTTATTTTATGTTTTGTGACCAAATGGCGTCATTTTGAGACATAATGGGCTACAGGAAAGCGAGATTTCACTCTATACATTTCATTTTTACATCGTCGTGAAGCGTAGACACTTAGCTATTTTACGAACTTAAAATAAATTTCGTATTTCAATAAATCGATTAAATACGAATTTATTTAGGAAGGTGAGCTTAACACCTTTTCAGCGGAATTTTTTTTAAAAAAACTTATTTTAAAAAATGTGCTGTTTATTTTCCTTTGATTTTTGGACACGTTGAACTTTAATCCTTTCGACTCCTTTTAAAAAAAGAATTTTGGAAAAATAATAATATTTTGTATTTTTTTAAAATTTTTTAAATGAAGCTTCCGAATACACTTCTCACATCTCAGATATTTTAAAATGTAGTTTTGGCAACAATTTTCCTTTCTTATTGTTGTTGATAGATTTTTGATGAAATTGCATCATTTTGAATAGTTTCATTCTTTTAAAAATTTCGGATTGGCAACAATCTTTAATCGTATTTCTTATGTTACTGTTTTTAAGAGACTGAAAAGTTTAAGAAATTAAAAAGTTGTTTCTTTTTGCAACGGTAAATTGTTTAATTACTTTATTAGGATAATTAACATTTTACAAGGGATATTGTTTATTTCATTGTAATATTATGTTTTAATTATATATAATTTTAATTATAAAAAAGTTTTGCATGATATTTTTTAATCTGTTTAAGTTCTTAATCTGTTTATACCATTTGAGTTCTTAAGATTTTGCAAAGGGAAGTTGGTTAATTTATTTATTAGGATAAGTAATATTTGTATTAAGGGATACTGCATATTTCATTGTCATTTTTTATATGTATAATACATTTTTATTGATTTCTTTTTTGATAAAGTTGTTCTGCAGAGTAAAATTCTGCGCGAAATGTTTTGTTTTTTGAGTTTCTTTCATGTTATTTTTTGCTTATTTCACTGTTTGTAAGATATTGAAACGTTTTGCATGATTTTTTTGCATGAGCCAGTGCACCTCGAAGCGAGTTTTTCGAAATTCGAATTAATTTTTTTTTTTTTTTAATTTTGTGTTTTCTGACGAAATCGCGTCCTTTTAAGACATAATGGGCTATAGCAAAGCGAGATTTTACTCTATTGAACAGTTTAAGAAATTGAAAGATTGTTTCTTTTTGCAAAGGTAAATTGTTTAATTAATTTATAGATCTATATTTAAAAGGGCGAGTCTTTCTGTGTGTGTAGGTGTCTTTCGTTCGTACTGCGCGTAAGCTAATAGACCCAGGCCTATGAAATCTGGTACACAAGATGCATCTAGACAAGATGAAATAGTATCAAATTGATAATTTTCTCTCATTATATGAACAACAATGGCACACAGCCATTGTTGCTGATATCAGCACGGAAAAATGAGGGCGATAATTCTGTGCTGTTTTTAAATTTAATGTTTCTCTTGGATACTGAACGTTTGTCTAGAGAAGGCAGCAGGAAGTTGGTTAATTTATTTATTAAGATGATTAATATTTGTATTAAGGGCTATTGCTTATTTCATTATATGGTTTTTATATGTAATGCATTTTCAACTGAATTTTTTTAACTTTGTTCTTTGTTTCTTTTTCAATAAAATTGTTATGCAGAGTAAAATTCTGTGCAGTTTTCAAATTTAATGTTTGGTGTTCTCTTTAGGCATTTTTCCGGTACACTTAAAAGCCAGACGAAGGCTGGCCGCGCAGCGGCTAGTATATATATATTTGGTACTGCTGATTGTAATAAAAATGGAAGGTGCATAACTAGGTGTTATAGCAGTCTCATATACAAAATTCGGACGTGCATACATACATACATATGTCTATTTCTTCATTCTACTGGTTGATTGACGAAATCCAAATTGCGTTTTCCATGTCCCGAAAGCGCGACTTAGGATATATATTAGATTTATATATAGCATTGTTCTAATATAGGTATTTTGACACAAAATCGGACTTTTTCTAAAATAACATACAGTATTTTTCCATATTTCGATTCTACGACTAAAGTTATGCCTAAATATTAAATTTTGTAAAATTTGGTGCGAAATTTACGGATTATTCAAAAACTTAACTCGGCAATTTTTTTTAAGTTTGCGCCAAGAATAATTCACTTGGCAAACTTCTTAATACATGACAACCTATTTTTCTATCCCTTTCATGGTTCAGGAGCGGAAAAAAAGTCACATCGTTCCTGCCTTTTTACTTTGACGATGAGCCTAAAAAAGTCACATCGTTCTTACTTTCAAATAATTTTAACAAAGTGCGTAATCCACTTTTCCGCTATTATCCCTTTCAACAAATATGCCAAATTTCAAAACGCGCCAATATATAAATTCACGTATATCTTCGGAAATTTTGAATAAAAAGCTCTAATTTTTTGCAGATATGCTTAGAAATACATCTACTTTAAGAGAATTCTAAAAATTTTATAGGTTATAATTATAAATTGTTTTCGAAAAATTTATAAAAATTATTTAAAAATTGCAAGTTTAAAAAAATAAATCATTAAAAATGGGTAAATTTTATTTGCAATGAACCTAATTTTCGAACTGTGTAAGATGGAATCAATAAGTTTCATAAAAAAAGAGATATTTATAAATGCGTACCAAATTGAATTAACATTGAGGAGCTAAAATTTTGAGGGCCAATTTTTTAAAAACTGCTCGTGCGAGTTTTACAAAATTTGGTAGTTTGGCATAATTTGAGTCGTAGAATTGAAATATGGAAAAATATTGGTATGTCATTTCAGAAAGAGTCCGATTTTGTGTCAAAATACCTATATTAGAACAACGCTATGTATAAATTTAATGTGTATCCTAAGTCGCGCTTTCGAGACATGAAAAACGCAATTTGGATTTCGTCAATCAACCAGTAGAACGGGAGATATAGAGCTGTCCCATTTTTAGTCCAAAGGAGCTTCGTTCCTGAAGGACTATTGTTTTCGTTTTGCGATTTTGCGTCGGAAACATTAAAAGTCTGTATCACTTTTCAAACTGTTGCCACAAAATATTGCAGCCCTGTATTATATTTAAAGAAATTAAATAATGAAGAATATGCGCATAAATGTACGTATGTTTCTCGCATTGTGATAAAACGGCGGTACCTAAAGCCATCTCTGGTTTATGCTCTGGTTTCTCTTCATCCTACGAGTTAATATTTCGCCTTTTACCTAAAGCCATCGAATTTTGAATGCCGTCATCCTGCTGCGAATATAGGCATCTGGAAGCCCAAATTTGAAATTTGGAATTTGCTTTATTAACGATTTCATATTTTGTAAAACTTTTTTTTTGATGAACAAACTCAAGGATTTCAAAGCGGGCAATGGCAACGTTGTACAGAAAAAGACATTTTTATCTGCAGCGCGTGAGACTGTCTGTAGGAAATTCTAAAGATATGTTCAGTTTAAAATTATTTTGCGTTATTTTTCTTTAACTGAATTTTATGATTTAAATGCGAAGAACATGATATTCAATTAATAAAAGTAACATACAAAATGTTTAAAAAACGCCCCTTTGGACGTAATTTAAAATCTGAAACCTTTCAGATTTTCTTTTCTTTCTTTATTTTTTTTCTTTTTTTGCGCAGTGTACATACGTATATAGATATATGATTACATAAAATATATGTACGTAGAGACATCGTAAAAAATTCCCTTTTGAATCCGTTTTAAATCTATTTTAGCATATGGTTTGGAAAAAAAGCGTTCTTTATTCTGACCGTACGTACAAAGGTCATGCAGAAAAGTCGTCCTAATGGAGTCGGGAATCGTCAAAATAGATATTTCCATTGAAATATGATAGGAGAAAGTTTTCGTGATTACAATACTTCCTTTATTTCGTACAAGGGAATAATAAAATCTGTATCACGCTTTGCCAAAAATACACCGTGCTGTCTGTATATAGTAAAGAACGAATCAACTATTTACTAACTATTTTATAAAGTCCAAACATTGAAGATGAGTAATTGTTTGAAATTAATGATTTTTGGAATAACACCACAGTCCTTTATGGCGCTGAATTTTCTGTGCGATACTCAGTTTTTAAATTAATTAAATCCAGTCCTTTTTCTTGCTATAGAAAAGGGAATTATTTTTTTCACTTATGCTTTAATGTAATTACCGGCTATAGTAGATAATAAATTGTAATTTTTAAATCTTAAAATCTCGTCTTTCCTGATCTTATGTTTGAGGCCAATATTTAAAATCAAATAAAAAAAAGAAAAAAGAGAGCGCCTGCGCCATGTAATAAATCTGTCTGAACTGGCTACGGGGAAGGCGCCGTTATTCTCTAAAACTGGGACATCTGTCTGGAAATGTTCTAATAGATGTTAAAAGTAAAAAATGTTTCTAAAGCGACACTTAAGTACATTTGTCTACATAATAAAAATTGAATTAATTTTTTATTAGAAACGAATATATTCAGTAAGATAAATGACTTTTAAATAAAATAAATACGCATTTGATTTTACATGTATTGAAGTAATAAGTGATACATTAACTATCTACATTCTGTTATAGCTTCTAAAAGTTCAATACCATCAATAAAAATGCTATTAACAGGGTAGGAGATTATATGAGCATTTTATAAGTATATCATGAGATCCAAATACGTAGAATTTGCTTTAAAACAGAGGTTCTCAACAAGGAGGGGGTGTTCACCCCTGTTGAGGAATATCATAGTTTAAGGAGGAAGGCGGACTGCCTTTTAGTTAACTTTTAAGAATTTAGTTTTAGTTTATAAATATTTAAAAAAAAATTATTCAAATTTTGGGGTTTATTTTCTGTACATGTTTCGTTTAATTTATAAAACGAATTACAAAAATCTTGCAAATTTAAAGGAATGTATGTTTATATTTTGTGCATCTTGAAAACTAGGGAGGGAATGAGTAATGGTGAAAGTGCCACATAAGGCAAAAAAAGTTCAAATCCACTGCTTGAAACCTAGAGCACAGGGAATAAAAGTTATGGTTACATAGCTTTTGTCTATATATAAAATTCATTTTTGTTGTGAATATGATTCACACGGAATAGTAATGCTCTAAAATGTTAAATATATGCCCGCTACTTGATAAAACATAGTAACAATTTTCACACATCTCAAAATTTTGAAAATCATCCTGAAAAACAATGTTTTGGAGATATTATGCATGCACAGCGTGGTTATAATTAAAATTACCCTATTCAGACACTTCTAGAACCTGTTCTACTCATTGAATTTTGATGGAATTTCGTATATATGTTACTGTGAAAGACCGAAATTGGAGAATGTCGACTTTCACCGGAGAATGTCAACATTCACCAATAGGTCGGTGAAAGATCGAATATAACATTGCATTCTTGTACATTCGGACCCTCACCGGTGTATGTCGACAATCACACATATGCTCTGGCGTAGGTCGAAAAGAGAGGCGACTGGCCGTTTCAGATAAATGCAGTTGTAAAAGCAAGGGCCTCTTGTGCAATTCAAAGTTTCATAATAATTTAAGTTGTTGCAATTAATCAGATTTGAATCACATAATTTAGTAAGTTTTTTATTACTATTATTTTATTTTCTCATTTACTACGTACTGTATAATTAAGTAAGTTTTTTTAACTTCTATTATCTTCCTTTCTCATTTTGAATGCATTGTGTGTTTTAAGTACTTGTGTGTTTTTTCGCGACTGAATGACGAAGAAGAAAATATAATATTCTCATATATTCAACATTCACCATTAGTACATGGTGAATGTCGACATTCACTGGTAAATGTATAAGAGTATTTGGAAAGAATTTCGGACATACACCAAGCGACTATGTGAATGTTGACATTCACCGGTGAAAGTCGACATTCTCCAGATTTCGGTGTTTCACCGTAACATATATATGTTATATGGACAATGGGGAAACAATTTCTGCAATACAAAAAATTATGATCATCTTCTTCAAACCATTCTTCGATATCAGTCCTTTTTGCAATCCCTTTAAACGACGATATTCAGGCAATGCAACTAAGCTATTGCTGCCGGATCTGATAAAACAGTTTTACCAGTAAAGCTGGATCTTTCTTCTGTAAGACATGATTAACGATGACTAGGATACGCAAGAATGATTTTCTGGCTCTGACTGCAAGTCTCTTTATAGGTTTGACTAATTTGCATAAGGAATTTTTTAAAATCACCATCGGGTGGTCAAAATTTGAACTTGTTTTTATACCAGAAATCTTTTCCCCATAGTCCATATAACGGGCACACCAAGTTTCACCAAAATCCGATAGGCAGAACGGGTTCTAGAGGGGTCTCAATAGGGTCACTTTAATTATAACCATCCTGTACTTGTTCTGTGACAAGGAAAATGTACAAATGTACTTCTTCTGTGCTTTGTTCGTGCTCATCTCCTTATTTTATTGCGAAACAGTTTACTTTTCTTTTGTATCTTATGTTATTATATATGTATGTACTGTTGGAGCTTTTAATTCTTAAGAGTTTGTGTTTATGTTTTAAGTTCAATATCAAGTGATAAGTCAATATTTGGATAAACAATTCTCAATAACATGAATGTGTAAAGTTTGTGACAACATGATAAACACAATATATACTGTAAAACTGGTGTTCAAATCAATAGTAAATGGTGGTATAGTTTTTTAGCTCCAACAGAATAATTAATTAAATGCGTTGTGCAAAATACTGTCTGGTCCAGTGTTCAAAATTAAAAGTGAAAACATTACAAGAAAAGTTAAAATTAAATATGGAATTTATTAAGATATTACTGAATTAATACAGAATTTTACATTGGTGGCGGTGGTGTGAAAAAAAAATTAAAAAAATCATACCGTTCCAAACAGGGAAGTTAACATTGTAGATACAGACATCCGACAAACAAACTTCGGCCAACGTCACAGCGCTACCACAATTTAACGTTCCAAAAAGGGAAGTTAACATAGAGAATACATTGTCGGCTATGGCCAGGTTACTTGTTACAGAATCATGGCTGTAGACGTCACAATAACGGTAGAGAGAGCCATTGCTGGCCTTCTATAAGGAGAGAAAAGAAAGTAATTAGTTAAGATAAAGTTTAGACATTTTCGTCGCCCTCCATAGTAGCCTTCTCTCATCCATTTCTTCCGACATCGTTGGTTCCATGATAACGCTGACAGCTACTCTTCAGACCATTCGTGTCTAGCTTTCAGATCCGTCTCCTTCCGTCAATGGCTGCGTGACTGCCTCGTGTCTCGTGTCAGTCACCAGCTCCCAGGCTTTTTACTCAAATCGCCAAGACTGCTCGATTGGCGATTTTAGATGGTAAGAAAACCGCCAACAGCCCGGCAACCCCAGGGGAAAAACACGCAGGAAGGTGAATCTCCAAGTAGAAGGAGCTCCAGAAATTGGCGAATATCGCTGATACACCAAGGTCACTCACCTCTAGCCTCGACGAGGGGTCCCATTCTAGCATAGGAAAAGCCTGCGAGTAAGCAAAACACCGTCTTCCTGACCTTGTGGCAGGGTTAGTAGTGTTGGATCTAGCCTCTACCGCAGGGTGCAAACGTTACTAATGTTGACAGATGTTTCACAGACTACCGTCTAGCGGGCGAAGAAATCGAAAACAAGGTTGTAAATCAATTGGAAAGGCAACGGAAAAGCTTTTGAAAGGATAGGTGTTAATTATTGAACTTACATACAAATTAACTTCAATACTGATAAGTACTTAAATAAAAATATAATAATTACATAGATAATTTTCTTGGGTTTATTTCAACACCAAACACGACCACCATAGTAAGGAAATAAAAATTACTTCAGTTAAAATACAATAATCAAGTATGAAAATTTTTTATATTCTCCACAACACCAAAACGACCACCATAGTCAGAAAATATGGATCCCAAATTTAGCAGAAAAGGGGGCACATTAAAACTTAAATTAAACTTTAAACACCAACTTGTGTAAACAAACTTTAAAAAGATTGACCTTAAGGGTCAACTTATCAAGAGATTAACATTAACAACCAAGGTTAAGAAAAAAAAATAAACTAAACAGAAATTTAAATAGTTAACCAACCAAAAGTAAAGAAGAAAAAATAATTACTCAAGCAACTTAAAATCAGCGTTAACCAAAACTGTCAAGAGAACAAATTAAATGACTACAATTACTTTTCAACAAGCCAAAGAAACTTAAGTTCAACTACAAAAAATAAAAACAAATTAATCTTTAAGTCTGAAGCAAAATAAGTTAAATCATTACCTTTAAAACAATTTAAATCACAACTGAAATAAGTAATACATAACAGTACACTGCGGTAAAAAAAATGGGACAGTTCTATATCTCTCGTTCTACTGCGCCGATTGGCGAAATTCAAACTGCCATGTCTCGGAAGCCCGACTTAGGATATGTATTAGATTTATATATAGAGTTGTAAATCGGACTTTTCTGAAATGACTTGCCAATTGTTTTCTACATTAGGATTCTACGACTCAACTTATGCCAAAGGGCCACGTTTTGCAAAAATCACACCAAGAGTTTTTAAAAAATTAGCTTTCAAAATTTCAACTCCTCCATGTTATTTGAATTTGGTATATATTTATTAATATCCTTTTTTATAAAACTTATCTGATTCTTCCTTTCAGATTTCGAAATTTAGGTTCATTCCAAATAAAATCCGCCCGTTTTTATGATTTATTTTTTAAATTTATATTTTTAAGTAATTTTTATAAATTTTTGAAAAAATATTTTGAATTACAACCTGTAAAATTTTTGCCATCAGTCTGAAGATGAGAGTTCTTCATGCTAAGTAGAATTGAAACGGTGATACAAGATGAAGAAGCCCTTTGCTTCGAATGATTTCAAAGCTACGCTTGGTGGTGGCGAGGCCGAAACGTCTAACTTGCCAACTACTGTACAAAGTAAAACATGCAGGATATAAACAGTGAAATAAAATCAAGTAAAGGTTCACTATTTGCATTACATACAACAGAGAGTCAGCTTTTAAAGAGCGGAAATAAATATCTGCGAATTTTCAGGCATCTAGGGGCCAGGAGCTGCCTAGCCGATAGCGGCAGTTGCAAAGTCCAGAATTCGAAAAGACAGAAGTAGCATTATGCACATGAATACTGGAAGAAATGACAAAAAAATATAGAAAGTACCCCCCTCAAAATGTTTATAAAAATTCGTTCTATTATAAGGTATTTCTAGCGCCTTCTTCTCGTGCTTTCGTGGTGTAGTGGTCAGCACGCTCGACGCGTAACCAAGAGATCCGTGGTTCGATTCCCGGCGAAGGCGTTGCTCATTTTTCATCACTCCTGCTCCGAAATAACCTA
The DNA here is from genome assembly GCA_000611955.2 of Stegodyphus mimosarum. Lineage (NCBI taxonomy): Eukaryota > Metazoa > Arthropoda > Arachnida > Araneae > Eresidae > Stegodyphus > Stegodyphus mimosarum. The sequence goes on from KK116324.1 coordinate 244,984, forward strand.
TTGACTCTACAAGTGTGCGCCCGAGCTAAAACGTGGTGGATGATTATTCTCTACCACAGCGATTAGGATCCTTAATCCCGAGTTGCCCTTTAAAAGGGGGAGTATATGAGGTATTTCTCCCGCCTTCTTCGCATGCTTTCGTGGTCAGCACGCTCGACGCGTACCCGAGAGGTCCGTGGATCGATTCCAAGGCATTGCTCATTCGTGGAATGATGTCCGAAATAACCTAATGACTCTACACTGTATGTTGGTTACATCAGAAGTATTCCGCAGAGCATAAAAATAACAGAAAATATGAAACTCCGCCGAGTCCAGAGGGTCAATCTGTTCTCTCATTGGTCCGCTTGATTCATGCGAATGAGGCAATGTAAGGCTGCTTTTTTGCAAGATTTGGATCATATTAGCCGAATTGGTTATCACAATAAGCAATTTATTCTCCATGTTTTCATATATAAACAGGCGGGTCTCTGGCAAGCCAATAACAATATCCGAATAACATTAACCGCGATTATATTGTATCGAAATGCCGCAGCTGGGCAATTCGTAATAATATCAATCGGAGTTTTCTAGTATTAACTGAAAACTTTCGAAGGGAGAACATATCAGCAGTATTTATTAGACCGTTAAAGCAAAAAAGCACGCAGTCTCAAATTTCAATTTTAGGAAATAACTGAGTTGCTAGCATCGGATAACATAGCACATAAAAGCAGTTTTCCATTGGGCAGTAAAGGTTATATTCAGATTCCAAACATAGCTCATTTTTTATATTTTAAAAGGAAAAATACTCATTATTTTAAGAATATTAGCTAAAAAATAAAGAAATTTTATTACCACAACATCAGATTACTTTGAAAACTTCCAGAGACTCTCAGTAAAATACACACAGAAAGTAAAAACTACTTTATTCCATATTGTTCAGCATCTATAGCTTGAATTGTGGATATCTTTCTTCTATTGCAAATACTGTATAACAGGAAAGTATCATTGAAATTGACATATTTTGGTGAGAAAGCTTTTCCTGCCAAAGTCAATAATGTTATCTCCTGAAATTTCACAGGTGGTTTCACCCAAGTTTCCTTTCAGATAGGATTCTTCATTCTCTTCAGACATTTAGATCAGAAGTTCTCAAACTTCATGTCTGTACTCACTGAGGGATGACGTGAAACCTTTTTGGGAATTCTTGGAATCGCAGAAAATTTTGGCACTGAAAGAAATATTGCTAAAAGTTTTCTTCAAATAAGTTTCTCACAATAAGTAGAATTTGAAAATATTTTTTGGAAAGCTGATGCTCTGGCCTACCTCCATTTGAATACAGCTTTGGAACAAATCATTCAAGTACCTAATACTAGTATTTTTAACAAATAATATAGCACTTATAGTTAAACCAGACTTCTGGAATCTGGAATTCCATAAATTCGAATATTTGTTCCTCTGTCTAAGCCGAATAAAATTAGCTCAGTTGTTAATTGGTAGTTTTAAAATTTTCTTGATTTCAAAATTTTCTTCATTTTTCCTTGAGTGATACGAAAAGATAATGCAGTGTAGCGCAAATTTTTTTAAAGAAGTTATTCATCTAATTTAGAAGAAAGTGTATGACATGTAGATATGTATGACATGTTGAAAAATCTGGCGAATATTCAACTTATAAACAACAAGCGAAAAGCAATGGCATACCGTTCATAAAGACTTACTGCTAGGTTTTAGTCGATTTTAAATTTCATCGTGCTTAGCTTCTATATCCAAATTGTAAATTTTCCCTTCCTTCTACGAAATGCAACCTGACAGTAAATATGGCGTCTTCCCAAGAAAAAGAAGATAATAACATGCAAGGTTTTTCTACATGCCTTCGTGGTGTAACGGTAGTACACTCGGCGCGCATTCAAGAGGTCCAGATTTGAATCTCGGCCAGGGCATTGCTGATTTTTCATGTTTCCTGCATTCAAAAAATATCCTAGTGACTTGACAGTGGCACCCGAACTAAAAGGTGGTAGATGATGATTCTTCACCGCCAGGATTTGGCGATTGGGTGTCCTAATGCCCAGTCGACCTTTAAAAGCGTGAGTATATAAGGTATTTTCTCCATCATTTCTGCATGCCTTCGTGGTGTAACGGTAGCGCACTCGGTGCATATACCACAGGTCCAGCTTTGAGTCCTGGCGAGGGCATTGCTCACTTCTCACAACTCAAACATAAAAAAGTACCTAATGACTGTACACATTAAAGCACAATTTATTGGACACAGAAAGTTAAAACATTATAGAGACATTAGGCATTTTTTTAAAGCAGGAGAGATGATGAATAAGCAATACCCTCTCCGAGACTCGAACCACGGACCTCTCGAATACGCGTCCAGCGTGCTGACCACTACACCACGAAGGCATGTCAAGACGGTGGGAAAAATACCTTATAACAAAAAGTCTATTGGAAGATTAATAAAATGTACTCTTTCAAATATATCATATATTTAGTTTTGTTAATCTTAAAAAGAAGTTCTAAAAGTAAGTATATGACATATCTGAAATTACTATATGCCCATTATTTACTTCGAATAATTATCAAATTATCACATTCCTCTTTGAAGCATATTATAAATTTTAATTTTTTCACAGCTGTATTAGATTTCAGGATTTTAAAATATATTCAGAAAAGAATGTTATATACAAATTCAGATGTGTTTATGAATCGCAATAAGTATCCATTCACCAGTGTATATAATTATATACATAAAACATTTATCAAATGTATGTATAAAATAATAAATAATTTGAAATTATGTATTTGTTCTTCCCATGATTAAATAAAATTCGCATATATTTTTAAAATCTGGTTTGTATTTCTATAATTCGACAAAATTCCTCATGACATGCCAGAGTACCGAGATCTTGCTGCAAATGAAAATAAGTTTTCAATAGTTTTTTTTATTTATTTATTTTTTTTTTTTTTTGTCGACGCAGCTAACAGTAATCACTCTGGAAATGTCAAATAGCCTCTTTTTAACTTGCATTGTAAATGAACTGAAAGCGTTCCTTCTCACGGGTTTTTTGACTTTCGGTGCGTCAAGTAAATATTTTCTTGCCGTTATTAAGAGAGCTCCCCAAAAGTAACTGAGTGGTTAAGACTGTTGAATGCTTGTAGTTTGACCTGGTTTGGGTTCGAACTCAGGCAAAATGACACACCCCATAGTTTGTTTCCCTGCTTTTTCCATGTGTATTGTAAATACGAGTCAGCGTTTTTCAGAAAATGCTCCACGAAAGCATCCGTCCTCTTATTCAGATATCCCTCGTGGAATTTTTATATTTAAATAACCTAGCCTAACAGTTCTTTAGGTAACCCATGTTCGTCAAAGGGGGGGGTCATTAAAAGGGTGTCCGCCGATAACATCGCGGACGAAAACGTCGCGGAGAAAACAACGCAAGGCGAAAACGTCGTGGTACAAAACCTGGTGGGAGAAAATAAAGCAAAGAGAAAATATCGCAGTTCTAAAACATCGTGGTACAAAACATCGTCGTCGAAAATAAAGAGGTTCAAAAACTTCGCAGTTTTAAAACATCGCAGTCAAAAATATCGTGGTAAAAAATAAAGTACCTACAAATCATCGCATAACGATAACATCGCAGACGTGCGTTTTTCAGGTTTTAATAATTGTAAACTTTAATGATTGTTTAATAGTAAAAACTGGCATAATGATTTGTGAGCGCAAGATAGAAAGAAGGCTAATTTTCACTTTCATATTTTTATTAACTAATAAGTACTTGCTGAAAATGTAAAATGGAAACTTAAGCAAAGAAAATTAACACAACTTATAGCACTTCATTTTAAATTGGCATAGTTAACTAACAAAGGTCATTAATAAATTATTTTTATGGAGTTTTACTGGTAATGTTTCATGAAAAGTATAATCTAAAAAAGAATAGAAAAAGAAAGATAAGTAACTGCATCAACTTATCTATAGAAATTGCTAAGTTAATTATGATATTATTTTCTTCAGTTTTGTTAATCTGATACTCTTATAATGAAAATTATTTCTTGTTTTGTTTAAATTTCTTGTTTTTTAAAAATTTATTAGTTAATAAAAAATATGAAAGTAAAAATTATCCTTCTTTCCACCTTTCTCTCATAAATCATTATGATTATGCGAATCATTAACAATTATTAAAGCTTGAAAAACGCATATCTGCGATGTTATTGTCAGCCGATGATTTGTAGGTACTTTATTTTTTACCACGATATTTTCGACGACGATCTTTTTAAACTGCGAAATTTTTTAACCGCTTTATTTTCGACGACGGTGTTTTGTACCATGATGTTTTCTCTTTACTTTCTTTTCTCTCACGATGTTTTGTACCACGACGTTTTCGCCTTGAGTTGTTTTCTCCGCAACGTTTTCGTGGCGATGTTTTTGATGCGATGTTTTTGGCGTAACCATTAAAAGGCATTAATTTCAATGTGTTTTTCAGGTGCAGCAAATAGCATTCCGAACTCGTTATTCCGAAATCCCATACACACCACCGGGTGAGAGAACAAAATGTTTTCCAGATTTTCCACTATTAAGTTTCTCTTATCTTTTCAAAAAAGTGAAAAAGATAAGAAGTAAAGAAATAAAAATTTCTGTAAATTGTTTTTTACTTCTTTTAAACGAACTCTGTAAAATCTAAAAAAAAGAAAACTCTGAGTGCGTCAAGATTTCCAGCTGAGATTCTTTTTGCATTTATATAATATATTTTTAAATCCTCAAATCTAATACAGCATTTATATCTTAAGTTTTATTTTAAGTTTCCATTATGGTAATTTAACCGGTTATTATGAATTAGACTGTTACTGTCACGTCTCCTTTCCGTTTCCCTTCCAGAATGCACATCAAGTTAAGAGCATTTAAGGCGAGGTTTTCAGATTGAAAGACAGCATGTTTCTGCCTCTCAAGGCCACGTTACTAGGTTTCTGCTGGCTCAGATGAGAATGTATTCTTCAGCTTTGAATTATAGTTGCCGACATTAAAATTGTTACGTCGGTGAGAAATTTGAGCCTTGAAGTTAACGTTTACTTTAAGTTACATTGACGTAAATTATTAGTTGATTTTGTCAAGCACCCCACGTACATTCCAGTTTCGATTAAATAGAAAAGTTTGTTAAACCATCTGAAGACCTTGCAGTTCTTTTCAGGCGAAACGACAATTCGTTCAATTGTGCATGGAATTTGGATTTCGTTTATGTTATTAAAACAAAAAATAATTTCTTTTGAGTTTGTAACCATTGTAAAGAATCAAATAAAACTTTATAACGAAATAAAAGTAAGTGATACATTGTACAATAAAAAATGCATTACATGTATAGTTTTTTTTTCTTTATTCCTTTTTCAATAATACTCATAAGAAAGACAAATTGTTTCGATTGATGTTCGATAAGAGATTTTTTTCATGAAACCCATTTTATGCAAATTCTTTGTAAAGAACTAATATTACAGATTAATTACTATAAACGAAAACCTAGAGAATGGTAATTAAAACGCATGTAATTTAGAGTAGAACCTAAAAATAAAACGAAATATGCAGATGAAGGGAAGAGGATTAAGACATAAATACATACTCACATAGTTGCTTTTAATATTCCCTTATTTCCATTTTATTTCTATATACGAAAACATTCTGAAAAAACATGTTAGTAGCATATATTTGCATTTTAATGCAAGAGAAATATTTTTAATTTTCATTTACTGCGTTACTTTAAGAGGATGCAAAAATATAATTAACATAAAGCAGAATTTTTTTAGTTTAAAAATAAAATATGCTTTTCGTCTAATCAGTTATTGCGAAATTTTCTTTCGTTATAAAAATACATTCAATCAGCTAAGAATCCCTTTTAATAGGAATGATGTCTTCAATTCAAAAACATCATTTTCTATTATTTTTTCAGTTAATTCTCATTAGAATTCGTTGCTATGACAGCGGAATGCAGTACTTATTTTGCAATGACCTCACCTAATAAGGTATGTGATTAAAAGAATTGCTTTTCTAGAAGGAAAAAAATACCAACTTATAAAAAGAGATTTCCTCCCCCTCCCCAATCCACTTTTGATTTTTTGCATTAATTTTAGTTTTCATCATTTTTGATCTTAAGCTTTTATCTGAAGACAAGGAAATTCGTAAAGGAAAAAAAAAGCTAAAGCAGTGAAATGTATTTGAATGTATTAAGTTGTTTTTTACCCTCAGACGAACTTGTAAAATGGATTTAAATGTACGTTACTTACCCGTGTGTTTACGGTCACTAGTTAAGAGTTAATATTATGAATTTGTATGCATTTCTTTACATTCCAAACATTTTTCTTTTGAACAGCAAGAAGGCATGTAATCACTAAAATGATTAGGTTACTTATAAAAACCTTCCACTATACAGCAAGAATAGTTCAAACTAAACATGCTGTATTGTGACTTACCTCACTTGTCCGAGAGTAACATCAGAGCAAGCCTGTAGAGATATTAGGTATTCTCTGAAAGCAGTGAAAAATGAGCAATGCTTTCGCCGGAAATCGAACCACGGACCTCTCGAATACGCGCCGAGCATGCTGACCACTATACCACGAAGGCATGCGAAAACTGAGGGAGAAATACCTTATATGCTCTCCCTTTTAAAGGGTGATTGGGGATTAGGGGACCCATTCGCCGAATCCTGGTGTTAAAGAATCATCATTCACGACCTTTTAGTTCGGGCGCCACTGTAGAGACTGTTTAGGTTATTTTCGGAAGCCGGAGAAGAGACAAACGAGCATTGCCCTCGCGGGAGTCGAACCACGGACCTCTCGGTTACACGCCGAGCGTGCTGACCACTACACCACGAAGGCATGCTAAGAAGGCGGTAGAAATACCTTATAAGCCTACGAATATCATCGTGGCAAGGCGGGCAAGATTGTGCCCGTCGTCGGTAAGATCCTTGAGCACCATACAGGTGACAGTACGACTTCGCTAAGTTTCGCTCCCCATTTTGAAAAAGAGCGCCTCCACTCAAAGGGACTCCCGCCTTGTCCCATATTCAGAGTACCCCCACGCCGCACAGATACGGTACGTTTACAAACATCCATGACTTCTCCGAAATTTGAACCAGGGCCCTTTGTTATCGTAGTAAACTACCCTAACCACTATACAGTCTGTAACGTGTACGGTTTTATGTTAATTAACCAATTATTATGAATCTAACCTTTACTTTAACTTCTCCTTTTTGAAGTCTTAACCAAAATGCGAATTTCTTGCAACTTAAGTTAAGGGTTTGAATATTTTAGGGTTAGAATTTTTAGCAGCCTCGCATCGCCAGTTACGTGCTGCAACTAGCTCTCCCAAAGATATTCCAGCTTCAGCATCTAGATAGCCGACGTTTGAACAAGTGCCATTAATTATCTTGAACGAGCTTAAGCAGTCTAGTGTATGTGTATCCACAGTTTACGTTTCATACATTTGAATTTAACTTTATGTTATGTTAATTTAAGTACCTTACAAGTAGCGGAGGTTCATGTGCCGCACAAGTAAGTAGATTTTTCTGTTCACTTAAAAGTTAAATAAAAAGATGATTTTAACCTTCTTAATACTTTATCTCAGACTAATGAACAAGGCTCATACTAATTGACTTGAAGCGAACAGTATATGCTACAGGACATTGGCACATGTTTATAGACTTAGCAGAAACCATATAAACTTTAACAGAAATCAATTCAAGCTAAGAACAGTATTTCAGAGTCAACCAAATTAATGCTGCCGAATATTAATGCTACCGAAGTAAAATTGCGATTTGAAAATTTAGAGTCGAACATTTAACATTTTTGACATTATATTACAGTTTAACAAATTGTTTAGTATTAAAGTTACAAAATGATTTTAAAAAATATTTAAAAATATAAAACTAGGAAGATCAAAATGAAACTGGAATCTGATCATGGCGTGCAGACTTCAGTTTAACCCCCGAGACACTTTAAAACTAATCAGTTAAGATATAATACAGTGATAATCCATGTTAAGGTTATTAGACTTCAAGAAACACACGTTAAACTAAAGGCACATTTACTGACACAACAAGAGAAGTAGAATACGTTTCGTTTCGATAAGGCGTGCATGTTCCTGCTACGCATGTGTTGTTGTAGGGTTTTAATTATTTTGCATAACAAATTTGTTTTAAGTTTGATACCTTTCCTGAACCTCTCAACTTCCCCTAGTAGTTTCTCGCCAGGATGTAAATTTTAAGTTAAGTGAAGTGAATATTTAAACGGGTAAAACTCTTGAGTTTTTTCAGAGCGTATTTTCGCTAGCCAGCGCAGATTTCGTTGCTATCTCGCTGTTACGCGAGTAAGCCTCTTGGCCATTTCGGATTATCATCACGAATGTTAGGTTTTTGAGAGTCAACCTGTTAGGTGTAAATTAAGGCGCTAATCCAGCACTCTTCTATTTTAGATTCGACTTGAATTACATTCTACATTTAAGTTTTCACCGCAAGTTGACGGGAGTTTTGTAACGCACGAAGATCGCGCTTTTCTGTTAAACTTTGAATTAGTAAAGGGTTACCTTTCGCTCTTCTCCTGCGCTGGTAATTCCTTTTCGTCTGCGCGAGAATACGCCAGGTTCATTGTAGAATCTAGAATTAGTTTATGTGAAGTAGCAGAGAAAGATTTACAGTGTTAACATCAATAGAAATATTTTATTATAATACCCTATTAGTTTAAGAATTATCCATGGATAAATTAGAGGTATAGAACATAAATAACTGTATTTAAAAAGGAGTTATTCAAATTGGTGAAGTCTTATATTAGAAAAACTGCTAGAGTCTTATTTCATCGCAATTAACACCAAATGGAGACTTACCTCATTAACTAATGCATAAAGTATTAAAAATTCAAGACCTAAGTATCCATCTATTTCGCTGGATCGCATGCGTACAAGGCTTACGAGAATTATTTACCTCAAATAGCAATTCCAGTTTTCTATTTTGAGAAATGAAAACTTTCTAAGAAATATCTTTGGATACCACTTATATTATAGGAAAGCAAAGAAAGCTTCTGAAACACCTCGAAGGAGTTTCCTTTCTGGTTTCAAAAAGAATTTCTTTAATCTTCCGTAGAATATAGAACAGGCAAGTCGATAACCTTGTATTCGGCGTAAAGGTTGAAAAATCTCAATCGATTTCGAGGGCAAAACGGGTCCCCCTACATCAGGAGCAAAAAATTCTGCAAATCGAGAAAGTGAGTGTCGATCATATTTATACCCTACAGGCAACAGATGTAAGGAGCCGATAGCGCCATCTCTCGGCAGAAATAGTAACAAAAAATGCAGGATAAAGTTACTAGAATTTTAAAGGCACTAGGCAAGACTGGATTGGAATGAAAGTCATTGACTAAACAGGATAAATTTTTGTGAAAGTGAAAAGCTTCAAGAAAATCCAGTTCCCTAATAGAACCAGCTTTCTGGATAATTTTAGCGGAACCCAAATCAAAATTGTGATTGAATTTCCAACTATGATTAGCTATTGAAGATTGGTTAATTTGTTAATTTCTCCTTTTCAGACGTAAGATTCATGTTCCTTTATACGAAACGTTAATGCTCTTTTCGTTTGGCCAATATAACTTAAGCCACACTGACACGATATGCTATAAATTCCCCGAGAATTAAAGTCAGAAATTGAATCTTTAAGAACCGAACCTCGGATTTTATTTATAGGCGAAAAAACAAAATGAAAATTGTTTAAAATCCGTGCAATTTTGTATCTGATAGAAAGATGAAATGGAAGCATAACAAGGTTATTAATGTTTGAAGAGGTTATTAATCGTTGAGAAGATTAAAAATAATATTTACCGATAATAATGTAGAGGTTAAAGCCCTAATCAATTGAGTAATATGAGAATAATTAAAAATTATCTCGTTGTAGTCAGAGACCATCAAAATCGTTTACCAGACAATTGCAAGTAGAGGTCTATACTACTAAAATCTATGCTCATCTCTCTGTTTGTCTGTGACACCATCTCCTCCGGAGCAGCGGGAAGTTGAGTTTCGAGAGAGGTACTCCTGGATTTCTAAAATTCGATGGAAGCCATTTCGACAATTCTCGTTTTCGTACGATTTTACTAAAATATATATTAACAGCAATCAAAAATTTGAGTTTCAAAATTACAGTTTCTCTGAATCCTTTCTTTATTTGCCTTCTTCACCATGCAAAGTCCTGTCACTGTGGTTAAAAAACGATTTTTCATCTCTTTTTATTTCCTTGTACTAACTAAAGGAAATACTATAATCACGAAAAATTACAGGTACCATATTTCAACGAAAATATTCATTTTGACCGCTATCGAATGCAGTTTAACGATGTTTTGGCGTGACATCTGTACGTAAGGATAGAATAAAGGAGTCTTTTCCCGAACGAATTATAAAACTGATTTAAAATGGATTCAGAAGAGATTTTTTCGTGGTGTGTGTACGTACGTACGTATGTATGTATTTATCTCACGTAACGCAAAAACGAGTAGAATTAGAACGTCAGAATTTTATCAGAATTTTCTCGTGAATAATTAAAAATCTTATAAAAGCCGAATTAAAACACCTCAGCTGAGTTGCTACTTTAAGCAAACTGATTGTTTACTTAATGCTGTTATTTGATTGTAGTGAATTAGCTGTGAGATCGAATTAGTTTCTTTGTTTTGAATTGATTTCTGTTTAACGTTTGAGATAATGTGATATTGCACGAATATGTCTGAGGAAATATTTCAACATTCTGTTTTATTGCTTGTGAAAAGAATAAATTTTATTATCCTTTTTTTTACGACTTGTGCCTTCAATCCATTACGAAACGTACGCACGCAACAATATGTACTTTCTAGACCTCTAGTACTCATATAGCAGAAAGTACTAACAAAAATTTTGACTAAAAAGATTTTTCCTTAAAATTTTCATTAAATTCATTATATATATGTATATATATACCCACTCTGTTACTCGGCTCCATGAGCTCAGTTTTTTCTTATTCTTATTTTATATTGGTAAACTGTGTATTTTTTACTTCAAAAATGATTGAACTGTGTTATTACTTTACTATTAAGGTTTTATGCCTTTAGTTAACCTGAATGCAATAGTTGTAGAATTATCAACAATTCAAATGTTATTTAAGTGCGGATGATCTTAATTTGTTACTATAGTAGCCATAGTTGTTTTCATTTGAAACTTAGCAGAATAGTGGATTTGTTGCCAATCTAGAGAAACTAAGGTTCGCAACAGCAAAGATAACGTCTTCTTTTGTTATTGCGAATTAACTCGTGTTTAATCCATTCTGGAATTATCATTTAAGTTTTTAAATTATGTCACATATTGACTCAGCATAGCATCCACAACTAGTTAAGTCAGTTTCTACGCCTTCAGTACCTTTCTCAAGCGACACCAAAAGTAAGCTTTCAGTTTTATGCCCTGAAAAATCTGCCTTCTTGGATGTTGGCCGATTGCTTATTTTTGTGTAGAAACCGTAATTTTGATTGTAAAAGTTTTTCTTTAAATTGTTTTAACTTTATTTATGTTTTATATTTTTCTATATTTTACAATTTTTAATAACGATATTTTGAGAATTTAAGTACTTTTCCTTGTCGCGAAGTGAAAACTGATTTAATTGAATATGAGAAATATATCTGTAATGAAATTCGAGGAAATAAGTTTAAATGAAAGGCTAGAAAAAATGCGTATAATTTAACATTCCGTACAAGGAAGTCATGTGGTGTAAAGATCAGATTTTTTTTAATATTCTTTTATTAAGGGAGCTTGTGTTTAAATTAATATAAAAACGCAAGGGATTTTTTATGTTTCATTATTCAAGAAGCACGAAGTTTAATTCGAAACTAGAAAATTAATGCATTCTCATTGTTGATTACTGTTGGTCGCTTAATCGTTCATTTAATTTTTCTTCTACTGAAATTATTGATTCTTGCAATTAAGTTTGTTTAAATCCCAGGATCTGATTACCGCCTAGTTTTACTTGGCTTCCGTAAATAGCTTGATATAAGTCTACAATATTTTATAATCCTTTCTTCCTTCATTTAAACAAGGAATGTATGTTTTTAAAGGTTCAGAAAAACGCTGTGCCTAGGTCATCTGATTACCATAAGTAAAATTTCCTCAAGCCTTCGTTATTTGTAGAAATCGCCTAAGGTTGTCAATTATTTAATTATTGTAATTTTATACTTTTCCCTTAAAAAAGATAATGTTTACTTTAATATTTTGGGCACATTTTTATTGTTTCACATTCTATTTTGTTTACTGGTGACCTCACAGCTGTCATTTTCTTTTCTTTCATATAAGAACTGAAACTTTGACTGCCCATGCTTGTTAACGGATGATAATGATGGTGTATGAAGATTCACGTTAATTTTAATAGTTTTTTAATCAATAATTAACTTGTTCTTCAGTAAGGCATGAATGCAAGCAGAATAAAAATTTTGTATTGCTATGTAATTTGTAAATTTGTATGCACGGAATTCTCAAAATCAAATTTTTGAATAGTAAATATGCAAATTTGATCTTTTTGACAAGAAAGGGCAAAGATTATCCTTTCTACACTTTTATGAAATCCACTTAAAAACAAATGATTAAACGTAATGAGTGTTAATGAATAATGATCGATATTTTTCAAATTTATTAATTATAGCAATTAAAAAATTGAGATTTTTCTGAACTTCTTACTGCATATGTTTTATTTTTATTACGATAAACTGCAAATAATTACATATACAACATGCTTTCAGATAAACCTCAAAATTTTGTAACAAACTACTCAAAAATCCGAGCTGTTTTTTATATTACGCTGTAGAGTTATTTGGTATTTTTTTAAAGCAAGGATGTGAAAAGTGAGCAATGACCTCTCCGGGACTCGAACCACAGACGTTTCCAATACGCGCTGAGCGTGCTCACCACTACATCACGAATGCGTGCTACGAAGGCGGGAGAAATACCTTATATACTCCCCCTTTTAAAGGGTGAATGGGGATTAGGGGACCCATTCGCCAAATCCTGGTGGTGGAGAATCATCATCCACCACCTTTTTTTAGTTCGGACACCACTGTAGAGTCATTAGGCGTTTTCGAAGTAGGAAACATGAAAAATGAGCAATGCCCTCGCCAGGACTCGAACCACGGACCTCTGGAATGTGCACCGAGCGTGCTGACCATTGACTGAGCGTGCCGTGAAGGCATGCTAACACCGCAGGAAAAATAACTTATAACGCTTCTGTTGCCTAAAATTACAAGCGAAGAAAATAGTCCGGAATAAGTGAAAGCAAAATGTGAGCTTTCAGGAATCAGAATCTCTTCCTAGTTCCTAAGAAGCTACATCAGAAACCAACAGACAGACAGCACTAAGCATTAACATTTTATCTGCCGTCCAAATGGGATAGTGGTTAACGACGTTAACTGCCGTTCCGAAGGAGACGGGTTCGAATCCCGGAGAAGGCATGGATGCTTGTAAAAGTATAGTGTCCCTGCTACATGGGGGCACTCTGAACATGCGGCGAGCCTAAAGTCCTGTGGAGAGGTTGGTGGTAGAGAAAGAAATGTTGGATATCTTTGGACCCGCTCCTCCGGAGTGCTCTCCTTCAAGATTCGGGACGGAACTGGGCAAAGTCATTCTTTCATTTGTATGCTGCTCAAGGCTTTTGCCAAGAACAGGCGCAATGTTTAACTCCTTGCCACGATGAATTTCGTCGGCTTGATCTGATGTTACTGTCAGGCAAGTGAGATAAGTCACCAATAATAACAACTTTTTTTTTTATTTCGGTTCGAGATGGCTACGTTGGTGTTTCTCTCATATGTAGTGTGTATTAAAAACCCGCTTCTACAAGCAAAATTTCCACATCGTCCTCCTTCTAGACCATCGGGAAGATACGTATACAGATAATGCTGACGTGCTCAGCTGTAATCAGTTAACCTGCCAATTAATCTGTGATCGGGAATTCTTTGCTTTTGTTTTCTTCAGACAGCTAGAAATTTTTTTGCTAGACTTTTTATATACCAGTACAATTTACTTAATCCTTGCAGCCATAATGAGCTGAGCACTATGGGTTTTATTCAGGAGAATAATGATAGTTGCAGTATACTTTGCCTATAAGCATACAAAACGATAAATAATGCCTGTCTTTTGTTGCCTGAATCAGCACTTTCTCACTGAACAATGCGCTAGCCTAGTAAATGATGTGTGAAAGTAGATAACTATTCGCTTTTATGAATTCTCTTTCGCTGATATTGCAATTCAGGAATCCCGAACGCGCCAAACTAATTACATCTGACTATTATTCGCGTGCTGTGGGGCGGAGAAACAATTCGATCAGCGACACCAGACCTCTTTTGTATTCCTTCTGAACATTAAATCTGAAACATATGATAATTTTATAAATTATCACGCCACAAATTTCAGTGCTTATACTAGCGCACGTTGTACCGTCATTTTCTGATATAATGCACTTTTAAAATATACCACACGTACCGAAAAGAAATTGTTAAGTAGATAATAGAATGATTCTATGTAAAGGGAATACGTAACGAATATCACATGCTCCTCCATCCTGTACATGCTGTCTTGATGAAAGGCATTACTTTCTAGCAACCTCGAAGATACGTGGGTCAGATCCCGGGACAGGTGACCTATTTCTCGGTTCAAAACGCCTATGACTCTCTACGGCTTCATTTACAGGGTTTCGTGCCTTTTCCAGTCATTTCGGGCGCAGGATAATGTAGGGAATAATGTCGTTCCCCGGATGTGTTCCGGGGTTTTACTTATTTAATTCCAATGTTCTAACTTAGAACCGCACGAATACTAACAAGCGAATAATCGCTTAAGTGTGTGAATAAACACATAAGACTTAAGAAGGGTTAACTACGCCTTATTTTTCAGAATAAATACAATTAACTCCTACTTGGAGTATACACAAAGCCTCCACTTGAGCTTGAACTTAAATAACTATGAATTTAAACTAAACTAAGCTTAACTAAAGCTGTCTGAAAGGTATAGCCGAAGCTTTCAGAATTCTAAGTAGTTGGCCTCTAAATATTAATTTAATCGGCGAAGCCAAGCAAGGGCCTAAAGTATGGCCGAATGTGGTAGCTCATAGAGAACTTAGCCAATAGACAAACGCCCGCTAGCCAGGAAATCAAACTCTCTCTCTAGTAGTCGGTGAAGCATCGACTTAAATAGTACTCTTAGTCATTTGCATTAACTGCGTTTCTGAAATTACATTCTGGCAGGAAATTGTAAGGTGAAATTAGAATAGATAGGGCAGTTGCATGACTTAAAATAACTGCTAATAAAATTAGGATAAACCTTACAGTGTTCTTTGTGGTAAACATTTACCCCAGACAGCTAGCAGACTGGATCCATGGTTTGAATTCTGGTAAGGATACAGTTGATTTTGCCACTTTTCATTTGAGAAGTCTGTAATTCCCTGGGAATTCGGGATTATATCAAAAAGGGGTCCTAGATTTTATCATCTCCCTTTTTGATATGTCCCCATAAATGCTCCGAATTCTGCTTATATTCTTAAATTCCGTAAGTAACCAATAGGAATATTGCAAGCATGTCTCCGCAAAATTGTCGTACAAATACATATTTATTACCCAAAGGGGCTTTAGACCGAGGGCTATTAGTCTCAAAACGGCATTTTGCGTCGTTTCGCTTTCAGCGTTGGTTCAGTTTTCAAACTGTTGGCAACAAATGTTATCGCAATATATTACCTTTAAAGAAACTAAGTAATGAAGAATCTGCTTGAATGTTTCTCGCAATGTGAAAAAACGACGGTACCTAGAGCCAACAAATTTTGAATAACTCCAAACGAACATGGGTACCTGGAAGCCCGAATTTTGAATTTGTTTTCTTATCTATTTCAAATTCTGTAAACATTTAACGAATTTTTGATTAACAAACTCAATGATTTCAAGACAAACAATGGCAACACTGTATTAAAAAAGCATTTTTACCTCCAGCGCACGAGATTGTCTATCGAAAATTCTAAAGAGAAGCTGTTTTGTTGTTTTTAAATATTTTATGATATTGCTGTTGAATTGAATTTTATGTGTTTTAACTGGGAAGAACAAGATGTTTAATAAATAAAGATAACACACAAAACGTTAAAAAAACGCCCTTTTGGGCCTAATATAAAATCTGAACATTTTCAGATTTTTTTATTTATTAATTGGAGGGGAAGAAATATAAATGCGATCACTTAATAAGCTAATTGCCATTCCTAGATTTAACATACCAGAAAACTCTTGCATTGTATAAAACTGAATATATTTGAAAGAACCTACTTTGAGGTTTCTGCTCTAACATTTCTTATATGAGTAAAAAAATGGTGCAATTACCTTCTCGACAGAAATTTAAACACGTTGTAAAAATGGTAATTCAGATAATTCATGCATAATTTTTTATAGGATGCATGCATTGTCGAAGGAAAATTATCAGATAACAAAACATTCAATGAAATAGTGCATTTGGAAAGATGACAAACAGCTCATTAATAAACAACCTTTAAAATATAATTTTTTTAAATTAATTAAAAAATTTTACTTAATTAATTTTTTTTTCGTGTTTGTTTGATTTATTTTGTGCATCGTTTTAGATTTATCATAGTATTTGAACAGAACATGTGGCAACGATTACATAATTCTTCAGAAAATATATTTTTTGCGGATTCTGAGTTATGAAATGATGAGATGCAACGCTGTTAAGCGAAGCTAGCGCCAGAGTGTCGCTATGGTAAACAAATATAATGAATTTTAAAGAGCGCATTTATTTATTCTATAGCGAGAGAGAGAGAAACTATTGGGTTGGCAACTAAGTAATTGCGGATTTTTTTTAGAAAATCAAAGACAATTTTTTCATGGAACTAAATAACTTTATTCTGTAATGTATTGCCCATTTTGATCAATGACCTTTTGCCATCTTTCAGGCAGCATCATAATCCCACGTTCATAAAACTTATGGTTTTTATTAGCAAAAAACTGAATCAGGTACGATTTGACATCATCATCATTATTGAAATTTTTACCGTTCAAGGAGTTTTGTAAAGATCGAAACAAAAAGTAATCAGATGGTGCAAGGTCAGGACTATATGGTGGATGTGGCAATTGCCGAGTGACCAAAGATGTGTGTGGCCTTGCATTGTCATGATGGAATACAACACCTTTTCGATTTGTCAATTCGGGCAGCTTTTCTTCAACTGCATTGTTTAATTTCGTTAGTTGTTCAATGTAGACATCAGAATTGATCGTTCGGTTGGGTGGTAAGAGTTCAAAGTAGACAATTCCTTTGTAATTCCACCAAACTGATAACAAAACCTTCTTTTGATGAATATCAGCTTTTGATGTTGTTTGAGTTGGTTCACCTGGCCTGCTTCAAGATTTTTTCGCTCGATATTGTTGTAAACAACCCATTTTTCATCGCCAGTTATCAGTCGTTTTAAAAATGGATCATTTTCATTACGTTTCTTTAGCAAATCGCAGCTGTTAATGCGTTGCGTTAAATGCGTTTCTTTCAGTTCGTGAGGAACCCATGTATCGAGTTTTTGAACATAATCAAGTTGTTTTAAGTGATTTTCAATGCATGTATGTGATACATGAAGCTTCTCTGCCTCTGCAATCTCACGTGTTGTACTGTGACGATTCGAATCGATTATTGTTTTGATTAGGTCGTCATCAACTTCAACTGGACGACCAGAGCGTTTTTCATCTTTGAGTGAAAAATCACCAGAACGAAATTTGGCAAACTAATTTTGACACTGCCGTTCTTTTAAGGCTTCGTCACCATAAACAGCACATAACCTTTTATGAGCTTGCGATGCGTTTTTCCCTTTGCGGAAATAAAATAGCTAGATATGACGAAAATGTTCCTTTTGATTTTCCTTTTTTCAACGAACGCCAAACGAAAACTATGCAACCGATCAAAAACCTTTTTTTACTGATTCACAGCTGAATTGCCAACTATCAAATAACAAAATGTGTTTTACAGTTGTACTGCGTCTGCAAACCTAAAAATTCAACTGAAGCCATCTATGAGTGAAATCCACAATTACTTAGTTGCCAACCCAATACAATTACCCTTGTAATACTGGTATTTTGCATATATGTAAGTATAAACTGATTTTCAATAAAATATTCCTACACTATTGGCTTTTTTATATTGTAATAAAACTTTACAAATTGAAATATTCAAGAAATGCAAAACAATGTATGTGTAAGAAAACAGAAGTTCCAACTACGAATTCGAACTAGAAGATGCATTACGAAATCCATCTAATAAATAAATAAATAAAAATCTATGAACTTCTTCTTAGAGTCAATTAACGCCATCTAGGAATGCAAAAAATAAATTATATAAATTTTTATATAAGAAATGTAAAAAGTAAAATCTGTCACTTGTCTCCAAGGGCTATCAGATATAAAGTCTTAAAATCCGGAGTCTTAAAATGGTAGATACGGATGGGCCTGTACTAAGAAGTAAATAACTTGAAAGTAAAATTTCACAGGATTGTCAAAAACTAAAATTTTGGAAATGAGATGTCCGTATCACTTACGGATAAGCCAGGCCAAAAAATAAAAGTTACACGTTTACGTAGGAATAAAACTGTTCATCAGTAAATGTATTTGTCGGGTATGGCCCAAACCCCTTACGTCACTTTGTAAGGTTTTAGTTTAAACTAACAAAATTTTATGTTAATTTCTCTTTCCTGTGAACTCTTATCTCAACTTCCCGTTAGAATGAGCATGCGTTTCAGCTTTATGCTAATTTGATTGGAGCCAAGTTTTGTATTTAAAGGTTAGCAAGGAACTTCTCAGTGTGAGAGAGCTTTTAGTCTCAGATCACTGCGGCTCTGTTCGACGTTCGCCTGACTAGCTAGTAATTAAATTCTAAGCCTTAGCTCTGTTACTCTAATACTTATTGAAGTAATCTAAGTGCGTTAGTATTAGCTAAATATTGATAGTTTAGCATAGAGGTCAACCTCGCGCTTATAGCTCTGAGAGCAACGATTTCTTAATTTTCTACTTAACTTTATTTTAAATTATTTGATTGTTCAGTTTAGACCCAAGTGCGGTCATTATTTTCTGTTATCCCTTCCGAGTTGGGAAGTGGCTGTAAATAGTAGTTGAATAAAAGGGTCATTTTAAACCCTCCTTGCGTGCAGTTATTCTACCACTTCCACTGAACATAGCTGCATTCAGCTCCCTGTTCAAGATCAGGACTTTAACACTATCACGACCATGTTCGCCAAAGGTATGCACAGAACACTCAGTCCTGACAACTTGGCCGTCTCATAACCAAGAATCTTTCCCAGAGTGAACCACAGGTGGCAAGTGACGAAGGCCGGGGACACTTGATGTCTAACAAATGTAAGCAGGTATATGTTCCAAGCTCTCCACTATCTTGAACTGGCAGCTCTTTAGTCCCAGGAGGTCTGCTTCGAGAATGCATTTGTTTCTGTGTGAAGTTCAATGAACAAACAGGGGCCTGGATGATGTTACACGAATGCGTTAGTTGAATGAATTTATAAACATATCTGTTATAACGCGTTGGTGATACTCTTGAGCGAGCGTTGTCATAATTTTTAAATATATCGTCAAATAGTGATAATAATACATACACATACAAAATAATAATAATACACAAATACTAATAATAATACTGTTGCGTGCTTACGTGTTCGTAATGGATTGAATGCACAAATCGTTCAAAAGTTAATAAATTTATTCTTTTCAGAAGAAATAAAACAAATTGCCGAAATATTTCCTCAGAGGTATTGGTACACTATCACAATATCCCAAACATTAAACTGAATTCAATTCAAAACACAGAAGATTAATCCAATCTCACAGCGAATTCGCTACAATCAATAACAACGCTAAGTAAACATACAGTTAGATTAAAACAACAGCAACTGAGATGAAGTGTTTTAATTCGGCTTTTATAAGCTTTGTACGAGCTTTGTTTCACGAGAACATTCTGGTAAAATTTATTTTCTCGATTTTTCTGGATGGCAACAGCAATTACGAGATATTTATTTATTAAATATTAAATGCACGCGCTCTTGCATTTTTACTTTTTCGATGTAGCTTTCTCTTCAAATTCGTCACGCGCTGCTTTCTAAATAAATAGCTAAATAAATACAAAATCCGTAACAATACATTTACATACAAAATAATAAAATTCATCAAATAATAATACATATACGTACAAAATAATATTAATACATCAAATACTAAATGCATATACATACAAAATAATACTTGTACAAAATAACACTTGATCTACTTGTCTACATTTTGTGTGAAATCTGGAGAGTAGTGACTGCACAGAAGAAGGGTTCAAACTGCCCTTTATTACACTCTTTAAATTATTTATAATGCGTCAACTCGACGCTAACACACTACGCCTCTGCTTGGAGCGGAAACTGAAATAGTAAGAACTAAATTCAAAATCTGAAGATATTAACAATTGATAGAATTAATCTACAGGGCTCAGACGATCCTGTTTCCTAACAGAGCGTTGATAAATTTAGTGGCAGCAAAGTGGCAGCTGTTACGCCACGTTTAACCAACAATAACTGGTAAGCTGAAGCTCAAGCTACAATTCGCAAAGAGTTTTCTCAGACTCTCTAACTTTCCTTCTAGAACTTCATTCTTAAACCATTTCTCGCACTGGCAGAATTTGCATTAATTCACGCGCGCTACCAAATTTAAATATTCTGGCACTGACAATTAGGGGAGTGAAGACTTATAGGAAAGAACTTAAAATTGAATTTAACTCGTTATTTAAAATAAATGTAAATCCCTACATAATAATACATCAGATACTAATAATAATGCTAATTATAGTCATACTACTAATAATAATTATTGAATGCATCAAATATGATCCGTCAATTAAGTATATTAATATATTGGATACATGATTAAGAATACATTAAAACTGTTTACATTCATTATTTGGAACTTGCCTTATTTGAGTACATATATGCCTTGATATAATATAGATATATGATTGTGTTATGAATACTGTTTATATATTTGAATACTAGTTATATACTTGAATATTTGATTTGATTAGTTGATTATATTATCCTATGTACATTAATTATATGAGTACCTGAGTACGGTTGTATATATATATATATATATATATATACAATAATTCTGGGATACGTAATGTATCCATATATCATAATTTACATTGAATACATAAATTCCTGTAAGCTTGAATATTTATATACGTTATTGCTTAAATACTTAATTGATTGCTTATTTTTACTGCTACAATTCTGGCGCTAGTGGCATTCGTTTGCACTGTTGCTGGTGGAGTATAAGTGGTAGAGTGTGTCACAGCAGATGGCATAATTACACCTGCAAGAAATAGAAATCTCCATCCCATTATCAGTACAGAACAGCCCCAAGGGACGGATCTGATGGCCTTCCATGCCTCTTTTTGTTTCGCTGTCAACCACCCGAGAGGACTTTCGGCTCGGCAGTATGTGATATGTTCCTATGCTGCAAAAACACTAGATATTTACAAATATCCAAACCTTCTCCGCGATTCAAACCTGGAAGTATGGCAAAAAATCTAAAGTATGGCAGCTGGTTTTCTTACCATCTTGCATAGTGTTATAAGGTATTTCTCCCGCCTTCTTCGCATGCCTTCGTGGTGTAGCGGTCAGCACACTCGACGCGTAACCGAGAGGTCTGTGGTTCGATTACCGGGGAAGGCATTACTCATTTTTCAATATTCCTGCTTCAAAAATAAATAATGTCTCTACAGTGTAATGCTTATTGAGCTTTCTACACTCATGTCCATAAATTAAGGAAAATGCAAAATCAGGCAAAGGAAGAGTTGGAAGCAAAACAAATTTGACTTATTTATAAAGCTCATTTATTAATCAAAAGGTAAAGAGCAAAAAAAGATGCTATATGTTTGATATTATTAAAAAAATTAGCGATTTTTTCTCCCTGGAGCAAATTACAAAAAAAAAACCTATTCACAAAAAAACAATAGTACATGGTTGGTATGATTGTTAATACATTGTATGTCTCCCAGACGATGCAATACAGTCCGTACAAGGCCTAGGCATGCTGAGTATGAAATTATCGATCTCATCTTGGGGGATATTGCACCACTCAAAAAGCAATGCTCTCCGAAGTTCCGGTAGACATGTAGGAGGAGGTTGACGGGCTGCAACTCGTCGGCCAAGCATGTCCCACACGTGCTCTACTGGATTCAAGTCCGGTGAAAATGCTGGCCAGTCCATACGGGTGATATCGTCCGATTGAAGGCATTCGCTTACGAAGTTCGCACGGTGAGGAGCTCAGACAGGTCTGAGGCTGTGCTCCGCCTGTTTCTTTTGCCAGTAACTGCCAAATACCGGTCCTCATTCGGCGTTGTAACTCTGGGGCGACCTGTGCTGTAACGTCTACTCCCATTACCATCATCTTGGAATCGTTGCCAAAGCCTGGAGATGACACTCTGGGC
Source organism: Stegodyphus mimosarum (assembly GCA_000611955.2). NCBI lineage: Eukaryota > Metazoa > Arthropoda > Arachnida > Araneae > Eresidae > Stegodyphus > Stegodyphus mimosarum. Next base: position 267,485 of record KK116324.1, read on the forward strand.
AATTCCAAGTTCGTCTGATACTTCCAGTTGGGTACGCCCACATTCCAGACGGCCGATAATTCTACCACGTAAAAACTCATCCAAATGCGTCCTTTGTGTCGTGCCTATTCGGTTATTGCAATGAAATGCTTATAAAGCGCCTGCGAACACTTTTACTTCTTTGCCTGTATTCCTCATATATCACTCTATTACACTCTCGTCATTGTGACGTACTATCGATGTCATCTGGTTACTTCCTGAAATTTGCATACATGAAATTCTTGAAAATGTGTGCAGTGATTTTACAGGTGATATATTTATTTTAGAGTTCGATTTCCGCGTGACTCCGAATTATCCTTAATTTATGGACATGAGTGTAGTTAAGATGGTGTACATTAGAAATAAAAATATTCAATTTGCTTGTTTACAAAAGTTAGGGATATGATGATCAAGATAATGACTGGAAACTGCCGGAGATTTTCTAATAAAAATTAGGTAATTTTTGGAATTTTTTTTGCACAACTAACTGAGAGTGTAGATGTGAAGGAAGCATTATACACGGACATGTCTTTAATGGGATTAAAAATCGTTCTAAATGTTATCTTCTTGCTCCTTTGTGTAAATCAACATTCATGTGCCAGCAATGATAAGAGAACGGATTCAAAACGTCTGTACTAAACCGTGGCTTACTTATCTTGCCCAGAAGCCAATTTATCACATCATCCAGTTTCATAGTCTCGTTCCATAGTTATGATCATAGAATGATGTATCTAACGTTTCCATTAATCAACTTAACTACTTGAGCTGCCATCACTCAAGTTATCTGACCTCTGCTTATTACATTAATCGTCAGCGAATGAGTTTAAGCCTAGGGAATCTCAAACGGAGCTCTTCCATTATCTCATTTGGTCCTATTATGCATAATGGGATTTAATGTCCTAATAATTTTAACAAATTTCTTATGTTGTGTTTTCTAGGCTTAGGTGTTTTTGAATTCTGAGTTTTACGTTTATAGTTTCATCTTATAAATTAAAGTAGCAAATCATGAAATGTTTGAATTTGGTTTTCATTATGCTGTACTTCATATTCTTCACGTGCCATCTTTTCATGAATCTCCTCATGCATGCGATGAAAATCAATTATCCAAAAAGCTTCTTCCGTTGGTGAATTGGATTTTCTTCAGGCTTTTCATATTCACGAAGATTTAGCAAGTTTAGTGAACGATTTTAAGTCTAATCCAGTCCTTCCTAGCGCTTTTAAAATTCTATTAACATAATTCTTGATGATTATTTTTGCCGATAGATGGCGTTGCCTCCTCGCGCGTGGTTAAACCCGAGAGTATAAAAGGTCGTTACTCAGCTTTCTTTCCCCTTCTTGTATTTTGTTCTCCTGATGAGGAGGGACCTGTAGCTGCCCTCGAAATTGATTGAGTGTTTTTTTGTAAATGTACGCCAAATACAAGGTTGGTTCAGCGAATTTGACTTAAATCAGTATTTTTATTGAATCAATTAAATGCAAATGCTTTACTCTCATTTGCATATTTTTTGCTGGACCTTTGGAATGATTTGAGAAACTTGTGATGCCCTAAAATTTTTCATAGTTAATTACTAAAAAGGGAAATATATAATTAGCGAGGAGAGGAAACTCAAAATTTGAATTAAAGGAAACATTTTTTTCCATTGGCGGGCACTTGAGCTTAGCCACTACTAAAATCGGAAGTAGTGGCCATTTTATTGTGGAAGCACCTAACAGGTGGGCCACCATTACCTGCTGTGAAGGGATCCACAGTTACAGACCAGCCTTCTCGGGGATTCGAACCCAGGCCCTTCAGTACCTCAGTACGCTCACCTATACCGTCTAGAAGGTGCAAAGGCAATATTTACCCGGCATGTTTTGTTACTGGATATATGAAAACGACTTCTATTTGAGAATCATCATAAAATTAAGATTCAATAGATTTTTTTTATATTTTTTATTAAGGAAGTATATTTTAATAATAATTTCAAGTGGAATCACTTATTACGAAATTTGAACTCAGTACTGCATATTGAGTTTCAATTATATTTCTGTAAATTATGAATATATTTGTGTTCTTTCTTTGTAATTTAGTTTCAGGTAGTGCTCATTTGTTATGTATTATTTGTTTTTGCCAGTTTATCTGCTTGTTTATTTACTTAATGCATTTTCTTTAAAGATTTTATGTTTATTTATTTAATATAGATATAATCTACATATTAATCATGAATTTTTGTCCAGAAGTCTGCATTTTGTTCCTGCATTTGTTTGAATTTTATTTACCTACTATGCTTTGGGCATTGATTTAATGGATTAAACCATTTAAATTCTGAGCTTATGAACGTTGAAAATTTAAAAATAGCGCAAGTAGAATCAGAGGTATGTGTAAAAACCTACCCTATCGGGCGACATTTTGCGATTTCTCTCCATATTGGCGACATTCTGGAAGTTACTGGAAATGCGTTTTTGAAGCTCTAGAAACGATTTTTCTAAATGGTTCTAGAAGCACATATCCCGTTCCTTGCGCAAAGGTGTATATATATGACGCTGCATTAGAGCGTCAGTAACATCAGAGCTGTGATTCCAGTTCAAAAACGTACGATTGTTTTGCTACTGAGCATCTCGCTTGATGGTTTGTATCCCGGTAAATAGGTCGCTTTCGTGGCTTCCTCCATGTGTAACGAGTATACGAGCCAATTTACCTTAAAAAGTCCTCCACGAAAGCCTCCCTACTCCTTAAGCAGATAGCTTTCGAATGCTTTTTCATAATGAAGTAAACCAAACCAAATTAATCTCTAATTGCTTCACAAAATGCATTTTATAAAACCAAATATACTTCTTAATTAATTTAACCTTTATCTCATTAATGTTAATTAATAAGGTCTTTATCGAACCCCTTCCAAAGCTTTTAGATCCTTACGTTAAGTTACCTTATTGTTCATGGGAGTTTAACAGCCACAAAAGTATTTTATCACTTCCACAAACCAACAGATCTTTAATCCATCCTTCAGCTAAACAGCAGTTTACAGAGTGTAGTTATTTGGTATGATATAAGTCATTAAGTTTATTTTTGAAATTCTTCTACAATAAATAAAGTATGTATAAACAATAAATACATTTCGCGATTGCTTTGTTTTTTTCCTATTTAAAATTCCAAAACTCCTACACCAGACAAACCATTTTCTCGAGAAACAAAACATGCTAAGCATTTAACATTAAAATAATACACTCACTTACAAAAGTTAAGCACGGAGAGGAAAATGCTAATTTCCGGAAGTCAATCAGAATTGAAGAGGATGAAACTCGCTGCAAATGGAAGTATTCAAATATGTTAGGTAACAGCCAGTCACGCTTTCATGTCACGAAATATACAAAAAAGGCAGTCTTATAAGAAGACAAATTTATGAAGGGCTACAGAAGTTGATTGTAAGTGCTGATAGAATGTGTTTAAAACTTTCGTACAATTTGTTTTCAAGACATATGTGTTTCTATGACTTCCAGAAGACGAATGGAAGATTCTGAGCGCTGACGTGCTGTGGGGCGCATTGAAGCAGGACAGTCGATCACAGATGTTGCTCTTTTCTTCGGCGTTCATCATTCTGTAAATTCACGTTTATGGAGACAATTCCAATCCACACAGACATTTGTCCGAAAGTCCGTAGCCGGTCGCCCAAGGATTACAACCCTCGCGGAAGATCGATATATTGCTATTGTAGCCGAGCGGAATCGCAGAGCGACCTTCACACGTGTGACATCTATGGTTACAGCGTCCATTGGTAAGACGATATCTGCAGCTACTGTACGCCGAAGATTACGTATCAGTAGACTGTACTCCCGGTTACCTCGAGTTTATGTTTCTCTATCCGTCCAATCAAGAGGGACGCGAGTACAGTGGTGCCGGGAACATGTCAATTGGAATGTGTCTGACTGGGGCAATGTCATGTTTACTGATGAGTCAAGACTTGCTCTGGAGCCAGATGACAAGCGTATAAGGATATGGCGTAAACAATGAACACGCAGTCAGTCCCAAAACATCACCGGACATCACGCATTCCGAGGCGGAAGCATTATGGTGTGGGCAGGGATTTCATTAGGATATCGCACCGACCTGCACATCTTTAAACGGGGTTCTTTGGCAGGTGTGTGGTATCGAGATGACGTTCTAGAACTCATTGTGAGATTGTACGCTGCAACAGTTGGCACTACGTTTGTTTTAATGGACGATAACGCACGTCCCCATACAGCTGACATCGTCGATGAGTACCTGGAGAGTGAAGGAATTGCGCGTATGGCGTGGCCAGCATATTCGCCCGACATTAATCCCATTGAAAATCTTTGGGACGCTCTCGGCCGTGCTGCATCTTCACGTTTCCCACCTCCAGCCACTCTTATTGAACTGGAAACTGCTCTACAAGAACGGCGACTGCTTAATTTTGCGGTGGTTGACCATCTAATCGAAAGCATGGTCGCAAGGTCTAAACTTTGTATACAGATGAGGGGGCATCACATACCCTATTAATGGCCTTCTTTTTCATTTTATGCTGTTTATTTTCATTTTATATATAATTCTGTTTAAGTCACCAGTTAAGTCATTACCTGATAACTGACAAAACTTTAATATAGTTTTCATTTCTGTATATAATTATTGATTTTGTTTTATGCATAAATATATATGCTACTTTCCTGCCGAGTTTTGCGTCAATCAAAGCAGTATTTGTTGATTTTTTTGAATTTTACGTCGTCGTGCTTAACTTTTGGAAGTGAGTGTGGATATGATTTAGTAAAAGAACTCCAGTTGAATGTCTCGCATTCCCTTCAAATTCCAGAAATGTTTCTTTTCTCCCTGTTTCTCTAGCACTTTTACCTAGGTTTCGAAAGCAGTATTGTACAACAAATTCTTTTATCCAATCCATAGCGAGAAAAGAAGGGAAATTTTAGTATTGTAGAGTAACAAGTATGCTACTTTTCTCAGTCACAAGTAATGTCATACTTCCAATTCCATCAAGATGGAAACACAATAAAAACAGTTCTTTCCCTTTTTCTCGTCAAGAAAAGATTTTCCTAGCGCCTCATAAACTTCAAGCAGTATACGATTGTAAAAGAATTTGCTCTTGCTTTGTGTTCTGAAAGATATTTTTAGCATAGACTGCTGTAAGTGAACGTCAAAAGAATTTCATTTTACACTTATGTAAGATTTGCACTTTGCATTTAACTGAGAAGTATTTTTGCAGGGAAATTTTTAATTTCATTCATCATGATCGAAATGATATCAAGCCCATTTCTTCAGTTTTCCTCAGAATAAAGTTTTTCCTGTAATTTGCAATTGTTTTTAAAATTGTTCTTTCTTTTAAATGCCTCAAAGGATAAGGTGTTATTTCAAAACGCGAAATATTCTTGTCCGTTGTCAAGAGGAAAATACTTGGTTTCTCAAAATAGAAAGTGTTGCCATACATTTGTGTAAAGCTTTTGGTTTTATTCATAATTAGCTGTTGCCAGTGTTTGAAATATAATATATGCGCTCTATGCAAACAAGTGAAAAACGTATGTTTTGCATGTACTTGGAAAAAATAGATTGGAAACCTCGTACACAAGCAATCGAACAAACAAAAATATAACATATGTACTTCTTAAAAGATTATGATTTTTCACCTGCTTTTTGGTTTTGGTTGCATCATAACTTTTTATAACAAAGTGTAAAAAGAATAAGGAATAGCAGGAGGAAAGTAAATTAATATTCTTCTTATTATTTAAAGATAAGTGTTACCTGATCCAAATTCAAAGAAAGGACCTTACTTGTGTTACAACATTTATACAGGTGCCTGAGCCTGTAGAGTCATTAGGTTATTTTTGAAGCAGGAGAAGGGAAAAATGAGCAGTACCCCCGCTGGGACTCGAACTTCTCGAATATGTGCCGAGTGTGCTACCGTTACACCACGAAGGATGCTTCAAGGAGCAAAAAAAAAACCTTATACCCTCCCCCTTTTTAAAGGTCAACTGGAGATTAGGGGACCCAATAGTCAAATCCTGGTGGTGAAGAATTATCATCCATCAACTTTTAAATTCGGGCGCCACTGTAGAGTTGTTAGATTATTTTGAAGCAGGAGACATGAAAAATGAGCACTGCCCTGCCAGGACTTGAACCTGGACCTCTCGAGTACTCGCCGAGTTTGCTAACCATTACACCACGAAGACATGCAGAAAGGAGGGATAAAATACCTTATATACTCTACCTTTTAAAGGGTAACTGGGAGTTAGGTTTACCCAGTCGCCAAACCCTCGTGGTCAATGATCATCATCCAACCCCCTTTTTCAGTTAAGACTCCACTGTGGAGTCATTAGGTTATTTTTGAAGCAGGAGACGTGAAAAATGAGCAATGCTCTTATCGGGACTCGAAACTAGAGCTCTCAAATACGCGCCGAGTGTGCTACCGATACACCAAGAAGGCGTGCTTGAAGGAGGGAAAAAATACCTTTTAAGCCTTATCAGGACTGAGTGTTCTATGCATGCTCTTTGCAAATATGGTGAAGTACTTACAAGGGTTTTTCTTCTCAAGTCCTGAACTGGAACAGGGAGCGGAAAATACGCTATGTTCTGTTGTAGATATTGTATTGGCGAATAACTGCACTTGAAAGGGATTTGAAGTCCTCTTTTATTAAATCACTATTATTTACACACTTCCCAAAAAATAAATTTACTAAAACGAAAATAGAAAGCTAATTAAACTTTGCTCACAGAGCAGTTCGCGGAGTTTGGCCTCTAACTAAAAGGGTGCGTAGCAAGATATACTAATACTAGCGCACTTCAATTTATTGCAATGTGCAATAATCAC